>BFEA01000717.1:283436-300879 GCA_003427395.1 Chara braunii | reverse complement strand
CTCTCTCTCTCTCTCACTCCTTGATTATCAATTCCCCCCTTTTTATCGATCTCACCGCTTCCTCTTACTTGCCAACCCCATCCACCCTCTTATGTTTTAGTCGGATCAACCTCCCCCTTCCTCCTTTTGGTAGGCACGCCGCTCTCCTTTCCTCACCTCGTTCAAGACCCGGTAGTTTGGTTACAACTTGGCTAGCTCGGCCATTGCCTGTCTTCGGCCAGCCCTCGTGGGTGCTCTTCTTTTTCCTGCTTTCCCCCCTCAGTCCCAACGCCCGCAGCCTTTCTCTCATTTCTTATGCGCCGCGTAGAAGTCTCTGATTTCCCAGCTCTTGACCCCGCTTACAACCTTGCATCGATCGCCTTCGTCCCTGCTTGTTCAAATGTTAGTACAAAATTAAAAAAACACGAGATTTCCCCAAACCCCTCAGGCCTCACGCATCCATGCATTCAAACATGCAAAAACCAAAGAGACATGCCAAAAAAAGTTAAGTTTGGCAAAAAGAGCGCGTTCGGGTGGTAGGCAGCCGCCCGACACCGGGCAGTTGACTAGCATTGACCAAGGTGTTGACTGGGCTGTTGACCAGCGTTGACCAAGGCATTGACCGAAGTTGTTGACCACGAAATTAACCAAGCGAGTTGGTATATTCTCGCCAAGCCTTCAGCCTATCCCCTCGCCCTATGGATGTGCACTCACCCCATGGTACTTGCTAAGTATGCCTGTCTCTTCTTTCTGCATTGAGTCTCTTCTGTCTAGGTGATAGGAACTCTATGTATGAGGTCGTAGAGCTTTGTTGATCAAATTCACATGGGCTGAGTAGGGCTAAAGGCCGTGTCTGACGACCGACTGACCCGGAGGACAAACCCTCCCAAGGACCGGTACAGACCGGCGGGCTGCTGCAGTGTAGCATGGTAGGCCCAAAATCCGAGCTGTGGGCTGCACAACAAGGTGTCTAAGTCTTGAGAGGACTTACTGATCGCGTCGTCCTGACTGCGACGTTAAATAATTCATGAGCAGTTACAGGGGATCTCATTAAATGCCTCCTGATCAGCATTGAGTTCTGTAGTGACAGCTATAGTATTAGGTCCAGGCTAGTGACCATAGTTGACAGGGTCCTATACGGATCGTGTGGTCCTTAGACAGTCAACAGTCAGTCCAGTGGGCAGGTCTAAGTGGTGAGGAGTGGGACAGTCGGTGTCGTGCACCTGACACTATGGATGGCTACCCTATGTACGGTCTGCTCGTGGAGTTCTCCCTCTGGGGGACCCTCTAGCATCTCCTCTTTCTGCTAGGTTTCTGGAACACCTTCACGTGTAGGGTGGAGACCAGCGGTGGTGCTAGTACCACTCCCTACACTAAGGAGCAGGAGGAGGAGGCTGCGAGGATCTTGGCATAGCAGAAGGCCAAGAAGGAGAAGAAGGAGGTCGTAAAGCAGGCCAAAAAGTTGGCCTTATTGCAGGAGCAGGCGGCAAAAAGGAAGAAGTTGGAGGAGGAGTTGGAAAGGGTGAAAAAGGAGGAGGAAAAAAAGTTGAAAGTTGTGAAAGAAGAAGAAGAAAAAAAAAAAAAGGTGGAAGAAGAAGTGCCCCTGATCAGAAAGAGTATCGGGGAAAGAGGGGAGTCAAGTGGCACGAAGGAGGACCCCTAGTTAGAGAAGAAGGTTTCTGAATAGGTTGCTAATTTGTCCCTGGGTGAAGAGGAGGAGGCGATGTTATATGTCCCCAAGGCAGAACAGGAGGCAGTAGTAAAAGAATGGGAAATGAAAGAGGACCCCTTGAAAGCGTCAGACGATAGAAGAGGAGAAGAAGCTAGAATGGAAATTGTGTCTTACCAGGGAGAAGAAGAAGAGAATGGAGGAGGCAAGTAAGGCGGCCAAGGAGTTGGAGGTGGTGAAGCAACAAAGGGCGCAGATGGAGGAGCAGGAGGATTGGCAGGGAAAGATGGAGGTGATGGCGAGGAACATAGAACTTCTGGCAAGGGCTCATGAAGAGCAGTTTCAGTTCGCTAGGAGCCATAATTCAGCCTTGCGATCAATACGATTTGGATTTAGAGAGTTCGCGCGTGAGATGATGATGCACGTGGGCCCAGACGTAAAGGCGAGGCTAGAAAACACGGAGTGATTCTGTACGGGCGCGATAGGGGGCACAAAGCTTGCTGCTCCAAGGGAGGAGGAAGCTCGTCCCCGTAGAGAGTCAGTCAAGGTAAAGTCCCCTGACTCTTACAGTGGGAAGAAGGAGGAGAACTTCGATAATTGGGAGGCAAATATGAACTCCTACGTACATCTTTAGAAGATAGCTCATGAGGAACAAGTCCTCATCGCCTTCCATGCCCTCAAAGACGAAGCAGCTAGCTTCGCTAGATCGCTCTGCCGCGCTGCTAAATGCGATAATGATATGGTCGCATATTCCCTCATCAACCCCCTCTGTGACTTTTTTAAGTTACTGCGTGAGAGGTTTGCAGATGTCACACGTAGTGTTAGAGCTTCTTACAAACTGCAGACCATCCATTCCCGCCAATGGAGGAGTGCTCGAGCACTCAAAGGAGTTATGGATGAGTTGGTAGTTGTTTCTGGCCATGGGGTTACTGAAACCCAGTTAGTCAACCTGTTCTATTGTGCCATGCCCGAACCTTTGCGCGGGCACTTCTTTGAGAAGAGTAAGGAATCTACCATGACCTACGATACTCTGAGTAGGGAAGTGGTAGCGTATGAGGCGCAATCCATGTCAGTTTCCACTTTCTGGCATAAGGACCTTGACAAGGGCAAGAAGTGGAAAGGTCGTACCATCTCGGGTCAAGTTAAGGGCAAGGATCACCTGATCCTTACACTAGATGAGGGTGGTATGGAGGAGGTCCCATATGATCAGCTAGAGTGGGGCCTAGAGGAAGAGGACAGTAGCACTAGTCAGGGGAGGATTTACGTTGTTGTCGCGGTTGGAGGGAGACCGCAAGGAAGAGGAGGAGGTCGGGACCAAGAAGGTCGGGCCTCCGGTGGTCGAGGACAGGTCGATCAGGGGGTTGGTGGCAGAGGAGGCCGCGAAGCGGGAGGTAGGGATCAAGGTCCCTCGTACAACCACTCTGGTTACAACCGAAAACCTCCCGGGAGGGGTGGATGGCACTTTGGCTTGCCGCAAGGCTGACCCTGGAAATATGTGGGCCTAGAGCAGACAGTTTGGCAGAGGAGGATAGATCAGGATCAGTGTATCTATTGCGGTGATCCTGGGCATATTATTAAATATTGCCCTAAGTACAGAGAGGCCCGGTTTGCTGCACAGGCAGCAAAAGGCAACCGCCGGTAGGGGTTGCAACTGCCCTTACCCCTAGACCATGTGGAGAAGAGTGTGCGCACCACACAGAAACTCCCAAACCACATGTGTCTATGGCGGAGGTTGCTGGCCAGTGCCTAGACAGCTTTCGAGAGACTGCTTGTGTTAGAGTCTCTCTAGGTACTTCCCTCAGAGACGTGGCAGAATAATTGAAGGAAAGAATGCCTGCCTGGGCCAAGATGAAGAAGGATGCGAAAGGACAACTAGTTTTCGTAGATGTAGAGGTCTTTAGAGGTAGAGTAGGGGCCCTTATAGTCAATCGGGCCACCCGCAGCTATATGAGTAGGAAAGCATTGCAGAAGCTCAAGTTAAACCTGAAAGTCCAGAAGTTAGAAGACCCTATAGTTAGTATCCTCGCAGACAATCGCACTATGCGAATCGAGGATTACGTAGAGGGAGTCCAGGCGTACTTTCACCAAGAAAAGGATGGGAAGGTGGAGAAAGTTCTCCATTCCCTGACTCTCCTCGTAGAGGACAACCTTCCTTTCGACATGGTCCTAGGAATGGACTGGGGAGAGGCAACAGGGGTCACACTCCACTTGAGAGAGCACGAGTGTAGGCTCCCTAGTCCCTCAGGCGAAGTTAAGACTGCTCGCCTGTTCCATGTGTCAGAAGTAAACTACTCCTTAGCACATTGTTGTCTCAATGCTCCTGCATTCGCACGATTAGTGAGGAAGGAGCAACTAGAAGAGCAGGTTTTTGTAGCCTATGTTAGGCCTGTTACTGAGCCTAAGGAAGAGAAGCCTATGGAGCCAATCATTGCCAAGCTGCTGGGGGAGTATACGAATTTAGCTCAGCCACCAGCAACAGTGGTGTCGCGACCCATCCAGCATCGCATTGAGATAGAGCCTGGCATTAGAACTCCGAAGGGGCCGTATATAGAATGTCCTCACGAGAATTAGAGGAACTGCGTAAACAGTTAGATGAGCTCCTAGAAAAGGGTTGGATCAGGCCCAGTTCATCTCCGTTTGCTTAGAATGTGTATAGACTATAGGGGTCTCAATGTCGTCACAGTGAAGAATGCAGAACCACTGCCCCGCATAGATGATCTGTTGGACCGGGTGTAGGGCTGCAAATACTTCTCTAAAATAGATTTGAAATCAGGCTATCACCGGATAGAAGTCCATCCTGATGATCAGTACAAGACGACATTCAGGACTAGATATGGGCATTATGAGTTTATAGTGATGCCCTTTGGACTAACCAATGCGCCAGCTACTTTTCAGCGTTGCATGAACGATTTGTTTAGGTCATGGTTAGATAGATGATATTTTAATTTTTTGTAAGACCTTTCAGGAGCATGAGGGCCATCTGCGGCAGGTCTTGGAGAAGCTAAGAGAAGCTAACTTCAAGATTAACGCGAAGAAGTGTGAGTGGGCCAAGACGCAAGTTTTGTATTTGGGCCACATCTTAGATGGGGATGGCATAAACCCCGACGATAGCAAGATAGCAACGATCAGAGATTGGCCAACACCCCGCACATTGACAGAGTTGCGGTCGTTTCTAGGCCTAGCAAATTAGTACAGGACGTTCGTGAGGAATTTTTCTACCATCGCTGCACCCCTTCGCAGGTTGCTAAAGAACGAAGCAATCATGGAGTGGGATAGAGATTATACATCGGCCCTGGAGAAGTTGAAGTGGGCCTTGATAGAGTATCCAGTCCTCAAGGTAGCCAATCCATCCTTGCCTTTTGTCGTCACTACTGACGCAAGTCAGTATGGTATAGGTGTTGTTCTACAGCAAGATGGTGGCAATGGCTATAGGCCCGTAGAGTTCATGTCTGCTAGGATGCCTTCAGGGAAGGTTGTGACATCTACCTACAAGAGGGAACTCTACGCTCTCAGGTAAGCTTTAGACCACTGGAAACATTATTTGCTTGGGAGGCACTTCAAAGTGTATTCAGACCACGAGACATTGAGGTGGCTGAAGACACAGGCCAAGATGACACCTAAGCTTACGTGGTGGGCTGCAGAGATAGATCAATTTGACTTTGAGCTCAAGCCGGTTAAAGGGAAGTATAATGTAGTTGCGGATGCTCTAAGTAGAAAAGTTGATTACTTTGGAGCGATAGTTCACTATTTGGATATAGGGAGAGATCTGCAACAAAAAGTCAAAGAGGCATATGCGCATGACTCTATTTACAGTGATTTCCTCAAGAGAGTTAGGACGTCTCCAGAGTCTGAGACAGATTACTGCACTACAGATGGGTTACTATTTGAGAAGACTTACGTAGCTGACCGTTTGTGCGTTCCCGATAGTGAAGAGATCCGTAGTCTGATCTTAGGGGAATGCCACGACACAGAGGGACATTTTGGTTCGCAAGCCAACCTCATGCGCGCGTATACATGGCCAGGTATGAAGGCCGACTGCATAGAGTATGTACGCAGTTGCAAAGTCTGCCAACAGAATAAGACCACTACGCGGGCCCCTCTTGGTCTTCTCAGACCCTTGCCTATTCCCACAGGACCCAGAGATTCTGTGTCCATTGACTTTATGGATGTTGGGGTCAAAAGTAGGCATGGCAAGAGCCAAGTCATGGTTATAGTTGATAGATTGAGCAAATACGCTGTTTTTGTTCATTTGCCCGCAGAGGCACGTACAGACTTAATTATAGATAAGTTCTTTGATCATTGGGTAAGTGAGCATGGTCTCTCGCTGTCAATAGTTAGTGACATAGATACCAGGTTCACTAGTCAGAACTGGCAGGAGTTAATGAGCGTCTATGGCTCTAGGTTGTTGATGTCATCTGGCCGTCATCCTGAGACCAACGGTCAGACTGAACAGATGAACAAATCCTGCAGCAAGTTCTCATAATGTATATTAGACCCGATCAGCTTAACTGGGATGAGATGCTTCCCAAGGTAGGCAACGCATACAATAATAGCGTGCATTTAGCGACTTGCCGCACTCCCAGCGAGTTACATTACTCCTTTAGACCGCGTAGACCGTTTGAGAGACTGGACCGGGATCAGATTCAAAGGCTACCACCCGGTACTAGGGAGTTTGCACTACACTATGAAAAGGAGATTGCTACCGTCACAGAGAACCTCAGGAAGGCCCAGCATAAAATGATAGAGAAAGCCAATAAGCACCATCGCCCGTCACACTTTCAAGTAGGCGACTTAGTCTGGGTCAAGTCCAAAGAGTTTGCTCCTGAGGAGAACATCTCGCAGAAGTTACTGCCTGCATACCGAGGACCGTGGCCAGTCTTAGAAGTCAAGGGCGGAGAGGATGGACCGTCCTACACAGTCGAGATTCCAGCACACCTCCACGCCTACCCGGTGTTTCATGCGTCAAAGTTGCTGCCTTGTACCACAAGTCAACAGTTTCCATCACGGAGGTCCATGATCCCTCCGGACATGGATGGGAGGTACGACATTGACGGCATCGTAGGTGAAGATGTCTTCAGAACAGGAGGTAGGGGTCGTCCACAGAAACAGTATAAGGTCAGGTTCGCTTTTCAGGAACCAGAGGAAGACCGCTGGTTTACACTACAGAACTGCTTGAGACCGCTCCCCATGTAGTTCACACCTATGAGAGAGAGAAGAAAGATAAAGGTCCAGCCTTAGACTGAAGTATTCTCGGAGGACCTCAAATTTAGGGTGGCGGGAGTGAAACGGTTTTCACCTTTTTGCAGACACAGATGCGGATCTCAGGGCTCGATCCCCAGACCTCACCTTACCTTACCTTACCTCTGTACAGTGTCAAGTCGACCCTGTGTCTCTTGAACCCGTGACCTGTGTGTTAGTAGTTGAAAGTTGTCTGTCGTAGGTCTGAGTAGCTGTCGGGTCTTGAACCTTAGACCTGTCGAAGTAGGGGTCATAGTTGTTGTAGTTCTGAAAGGTCAAGATCGTAGCTGATACAGTCCTGAAAGGTCAAGGCCATAGCTGCTACAGTCCTGAAAGGCCAAGTCCGCGAACTTCCGAAAGGCCCGGAAGTGGCCTTTCAAGTTTCTTCTCACGTTACCCACAGTAGACCAGAGGCAAGTGGGCAAGTGGTGAGTCCAACTTCGGTTAGTCAGCGGTACCCAGTCCCAGTCTCACTTTGTACAGTCAGCAAGTACCATGAGGGACTGTGTGCACCATGGGCCCGGTGGAAAAGGGCAGACCAGCGACTTACAGAAGTATAAATCGAGGGCCAGCGTCCAGCCATTCATTCATTCCCGCGTAAGCCATGCGGAAGCGCTGCTCTAGTGTCTTGTGCGAGGTGGTCTGCAGAGGCCTGAAGTCGAAGTGGGCTGAGGAGGAGATAGTGCGCCATAGTTAGTAGTAGCTGGTGGCCATAGCCACCATAGCTAGTGATAGGTGTTAGTGTGTGTGTGAGCGAGTGTGATACAGTGGACGTGTCTGGGATATTCAGGGTGATCCAGAGTTGAGTGTGAGTGAACAGTAGCTGTGGGCACAGTGTTGAGAGTGGGATGTACAGGCGCTCATGCGCCATAGCCTGTTGAAGCCAGTTTGCATCTGAACTGTGATCTCGGTTTCCATATCTCGAAGGTTTGAGTGGGCGCTGTGGCGCCAGTGTGTTTTGTCATTTGTTGCATGCATGTGAGTTGAAGAAGAGAGTGAGTCTGATTGCATTGCCGTGGATATTCAGTTTCTGCGCTCGCTAAGGTGCGTCCTAATTGCCAAATTGCAGAAAAGCAAAAGAAGAAGACAGGCTGAAATGGAAGTTGCAGAGCTACCCTTGCAACTTCTAACTATGGCACTGATTTCAAAAAGTTTCAAACATGAGGGGCCACCTAATCACTGAGCCCCCTAAAGTTACATGGAGGTCAGTATGAGGCCTTTTCTCAGACTGCATAAAAAATTGTGTGTTGCAGATCCTCATTCGTCACAAACGTGCAGACATCCTAACTTGAATGAAAATAATGTGCGAAGGACTGGCAATGTAAGCCTTGTTGATATTGTTTACATTTTCATGTAGAATCTAACGCACAAGTGCGCAAAGTCGTCCAATTAATATTGTTGTGATGTGACTGAGCAGGTATAAAGAGGCTTCATCACCTAAGAAACAAGTTTCAGTGCTCGTTGACTTAAGCAACGCTATTGGAGCAGGAGTTGCAAATGGTGGGGCTGACGTCGTGAGGCCAAGAATTAAGGTCATCAAGTACACTCTTCAAGAACTTGCCAAGACCTTCAAAGACGATGACGAGGTGTTCATTACCACATTTCCCCCTTGCAAGGTTTCAGAACAGGTATAAGCGTCGCACCAGTGTAATGTTGTGTGTGGATGTCAAGATGTGGCTACTTTTTATTGTGCTCTCTTACTCTTTGTTTTTGTTTTTTTCTTTGAAACAGAACCTGAAGGTTCTGGCTCCTTTTCCATTCTGGAGAGCATTAGTCCGGTTCCTATTCCCCCGGCAAGTCAAGAACACTACAATGGTTACCCACTCACGCTCCTCCCCCTTATGGCGTGGAGGCCCTGAAGACGGCATTGATTATTTCCTTGTAGAAGGATGTACCGATTTTCACCCCTATCTTAGTTAGCCCGTTCTGAACTGTTGTTGACCTTGGTGACTATAACTGTTTGCTGCTTGTATTTGCTGGAAAAAGTCATGTGTTATGATCCTGGTCAATTTCGAGATACACATTCATCAGATAGTATAATGCCGTCCAATTGCAGAAAGAAATGAATGAACTTGAGAGGAGAGAGAGGGCAAGAAGAAGAAGAAGAAGAAGGTAGAAAGAAGAAGAAGATGATGTACACCAGCATAGACAAATGATAAAGCTCTTCTTCTTCGCCAAACACTCTCCTCCTCCCTTACTTCTCCTCTCTTATTCACACAAGAAATAATAGTACAATGTTGAATGGCTGAACCAGAATCAATGTCTGAATCCCTCTTCTACTGCAGGTATCACTTGAGGTCCACCATAGCCATGGCCGCCTCCCTCACTCTTCAACCCTGGGCCTTGCCCTGATGCCCGAAGGACAACTTAAAGCAGCTATGGCTGCTGCAGCTCAGGCCGCCATGCCTGACTCTGCTTCAAAGCTTCTTGGTGTAGCTCTACCCCAGCTGGGGTCTTCCTGCTGCAGCGCCCACCAAGGTGATGAAGATGGCTGCCACCATAGCCAGGTAAGTACCTTAGGCGCTCCCCCTTCCACCTGCTCTTCTTCCTCCTTCGTGTCCTTGCTCCTTCCGCAGCAGCGCTGCTCCAATCTAGCGCTGCTCCAGCCAGCGCTCCAACCAGTGTGTCGCCAAACTTGGACACCGACAATGAGACTGGGCTCTTCGCCCGGCCTGGAGATATAGCGGCCTGCTTGCCTCTTGGGCGGTGACTTCCAGGCCGCTTGGCCTTCCGAGCAACCGGTACCTCCTCCATCTCGGAGGGAAACATCATTGCAGACTCTGATATTACCCATACAGGCCCTAGACTCAGACTGGTTGGACTGGTACCCGCCTAGACCTAGCCTACAACTACTGGGCCTCTCAAAATGCCACTTTTGTCTTCTTATGCTCGGCCTCCAGTACCCGGCACATCTACCTCTTCAGGGTGTGGTACCGGCCTACCTGCTACTTGAGTGTTTCCCCTCTGCTTCAAGTGTTGCGGGCCTCTTCCCCCGCCACTTGAGTGTTTCCCCACTGCAGACCTCAATGTCACGGCCACAGGTAAGTACCGGCCATGAGGGCCCAACAAACAAACAAGTGCTCTTGCGGGTCACACACACACTCAAGCCAACCAGCACTCAGACAGTCATGCAGACCAGCAAGCGTGCACACACAAAGACATGCAGAACTTAGCAGCAAGTGGGAAACTCAGCAAGGCATTCAGTCCATGAGCAAAACTCATAAATCAATTGTGTGTCTCAATCCATGTTTGGTCGGGTCATCACACTACCCCCCCCTTAAGAGCGAGGTCCCTTCAAGCGAGTAACTCAATCTGAGTCCCCGACAAACTCATCATAAGAAAATAAGGCAGAGAGATTTCGAGAGTATCCTGTCGCAGTGAGCTTTGCAAAGATTTTGGGAACAACATTAGAGGCGATTTGTCGTTCGTAGGCTTTAACAACGCGAGGTGTGCTGCGCAGCAGTTCCTTCTTGGAGATCCAGTAGTGATCGTCCAATGGGTGATACATGAAGTGAGATTAGTACTAGCCGCAAAAGTAGATGGCACATGAGTAGGGCGAACATACGCAACATACATTTGTTCGTCCTCTTTGTGCTTGTGCCACCTTTTGCAGAACTGCATGGCATTGAAAAAAGTCACTGGGGACTCGTGCTTCTCATCCAAGAGGACGGGAAGCTCGTTCCCTTGAGCATCTTTGACCATGAAAAGGGACTCCTTCCACTTGCTCCATTCGCATTGGGACTGCAGCCAACCCAAGCCAAGGACTGCGTCGAAGGGACACTTGTCAAGGACATAGAAGTTCAGTGCGTGGGTGATTGTTTTGTCCTTGTCAGAGGTAGTGCGCACACCTTTGACTACATGCGTAGATGAGACAACTTCCTTGTTGCCTACTTGAGTTCGGCAAGGTTTCTGCAAAGTCACTTGCTTCATCCCCAAGCCCACTTTGCGTATCCCGTGTAGTGACATAAAGTTAGTTATCGCACCACAATCAATCAAGACACGGGGTGGTGGTTTATGAGAAGCTTGAAGAAGATTAACTTCACTGTCCCTTGAGCACGCAGATGTTTTATCTCAGCCCAGTGCTCTAAGTGATAGTGGAAGTCAACCATCTCAAACTCCTCCCAAGGCTCAACATACGAAGCATGGCTAACTTCAGCCTTGGAAACAGCAGATGACGAGGCTTCAAGAGAGGACTGTTGAACTGCATCAGATTCAATCTCCCTTGCCGTAGAGGGTGTTGATGCCAACTCTACGCCCGATTCTGGTTTCCCTGCAACCTATAGCAATCTTGTACCTTATGGTTCGTTTTCAGGCAATGCAGGCAACCTCCCTTCTTCATTCTAGCCTTCCATTCAGCCTCACTGATCCGGAGGCCCACCCAAGGCTTAGTGCTTGCATCCTCCAGTTTGGCTGGGATTTTGGCTCCCTTGCAACAAAGCTCCTTACTGAATTCCTGTTCTGGTTTCCCTTCCCATTGGCAGTCGTTGTAAATACACAAAATTGATCATCATCATTATTCATGTCAATTTCTTGAGTTGAAGAGCAGGCTGTATCAGCGTTCTGCTCTTGGTCGTCGCCAAGAGTGGGGTCGTTCACTTCGGCCTCCCCTTCCCCTTCCAGCAAGTCAAGCGAAGTTAAGCAATTGCTGCCACGAAATCGTCCACGAACAAAGGTTTTTTTGCTGCTTGTTGCGGTAAGGAGGTCTCTTGCCTCCAGACTGACTACATCCTTCATTAAACCACCAGTACTTGGCCCATACATGGGCCGCGGGCCTTCCCCGTTAACGCGCCGCAGTTTTTGGGGCTCAAGGAAGACCTGACAGTGCAATGGAGGAGGACGTGCGTGGGCCCACAAAAACGGGGCAAATGGACTGTAAGATGTCCTGGAGCTGTGCTATGTGGAATTGTTCGGAAGCTGAAGGCAACGAGGGGGAAAAGAGAAAAAAAGGAACTGTAACACGAAAAGGAAAAAAAAAAACAGATCGTTGCTTTTCTTTCTTCTTTTTTTTTTTGGAAGAAAACTGGTTTTTCGTGAGTGTCTGCCAACCCTGTAAGGTTAGCACTTTTTAGAATGTATCCGGTTGTACTTGTGAACACAGTGGATGGGTCTGAGGGCTTGGTATCTCTTTTGCCCTTTGTTTTTTTTTTTGGTTTTTTTTTTTTGAAGCAGTATCTCGGCTGTTTGTGTTTCTGCTCCCCGTGAGACACGAGGAACATTCAATGCTTGCCAATGGTTCCAAGTCCACAGCGTCACTGTGACATAACACCTTCCAGAATGTATCTGGTTGCACTTCAGTGCAGCAGAGGATGTATTTGAGGGCATTCACGTTCAGAGCTTGGTACCTCTTCTCCCCTTTGTTTTTTTTTGTTTTTTTTGTTTTTTGTTTTTGTTTTGTTTTTTTGGAAGCAGTATCACGACTGTTTGTGCTTCTGCTCCCGTGAGAGACGAGGAGCATTCAATGCGTGCCAACCGTTTCAATTCCAGGGCTTCACTTGACATAGCACTTTCCATAATGTATTTGGTTGCACTTCGTTGCAGCAGCGGATGTATCTGAGGGCAATCGCGTTCAGAGCTTGGTACCTTTTTTCCCCTTTTTTTTTTTTTTTTTTTTTTTTTTTCCTTTTCAAGATTCTCGGCTGTTTGTGATTAGGCGGGGAGCATTCAACGAGATCTTTCCAGATGGATCTGGATGCACTTCTGCCCAGGCCATTCATGTACATGACTGGAAACAAGAAAACCATAGCCGCTTTACATTCCAGCAGCTGAAGCCGAACCTGAATATGCCCTGCTAGGGACGTAGGCGTGCAGACTTAGCCACATCAGTTCGCTCGTGCTCTTTCCACATCAGTGCGATAGCGTCTGGCAAACTCTGCGGTGCGGTGTCTGGTGTCAAGCTAAAGCGTTCTTCCAGGGCCTGCAGAAGGTTGTCCACCCCCAATCCCAAAGCCCAGTCCTCCATAGATTTCTGCAGACCGCTGGAGGTAGAGGTAGCCCACTTTTGAGCAGGCCCCTCTAGCAGTCCCAGAACCGTAGCCACTTTTGTCTGTTCTGGGCATATAAAGCCCCCCAAGTAAGCCCTGGTCCCTGCAGCCCAGTCCCCAACATCAGTCTTGGGGTCATCCCCTCTGAACTTGTTGGGGGCAGGGATCTCGGGACCTCTCTGATCCCCTGCAACAACAACTGCAAAAGTGGGTTTGGCTGTGGCCTTTTGGGAGGGAGGTGGTGAGGGGGAAGAATGACGTGAATTGGGAGTAGAGGATGGAGAGGAAGGAGGAGGTTTGGGTTTGAGTAGAGGGGACAGAGGAACAATCAGCTTGGCTGTTGTCATCTGAGCAGTTAAGGACTAAATTGCATCCAGTATCCTTGACTGCTGAGCCGCCAGAAACCCGACGCTCTAAACGGTCCAGGTGATCGTCCCAGTTAGTGAAATAAGAACTAGTGGCTTTGTGTTCCAAAATGGCCCACTCCGCCAAGTTCTTATTCACTTGGGAACAGCGATCATCTGTCAGGACCTTGTCTAGCTGCTCCAACAGGTACTCCCTGCGAGAAGTATCTGTTGTAGCCTCTAGCTCAGCCGCCTCCTGTCTCTCAAGCTCTCCTAGCAGCGCCTGCTGCTGCTGCAGCCTATCCTGCAACTCCTCCTTTTTCTGCCGAGTAGCAGTCAGAGGTGCAGTAGGGGTGGAGGTCGAAGGCTGTTGACCTTCTACCTTCATCACTACTTCCACCTGTGGCTGCTGCTGAGCCTCCCCGTTCGCCAAAACAAAAGAACAGACAGACAACAGAGAGTATGCAGCGATATACAGATTCCTACAGACACTCAGAAATCGTTGCTATCTCATACACAGAAGTCAGGTGGGTGAACAGGCAACAAGCGATTTGGGTTGGAACAGTCTCTCTGGGGTCAAAGGTCAGACAGACAGTTAGTCCAGTAAAATCAATCACACGATTTCTTTTTACTGACCCTGCACCACACTGGAGTTAGCATAAACCACTTCAGTAGTTCCAGAGATACCCTAGATTTCCAGAGCCCACTAAAAAACAAGAGTAGTCAGTAGGAATGAAAGAAGATGGCAAGTACAGACAAGAATGATCAACCAGGCAAAGCGATTCAGTCAGGGACCCTAAATCCTAGCCCAGACTCCAATTTCGGCCCTGATGACTCTGGCAGCCATACCCTAGGGTATGGCGAAGTATATACTAGATATCCAATTAAGCGCCTTTGCACTATTGACAATTTCTGAATTGCGATTGACTGACAACTGACAGAATTGAATTCTGACGGACAAAATTGAAGTTGTGACTAACCCTAGTTAGCACAGGCTATAATTAGACTCAACGCAAAACTACAATTCACAGTATCCCTACTATTCCTGTACAGAATTCCCAGTTTGAGCATCCAAAATCAAGCGCAATACAATCAGACAGTCACAAAACAACTTTGGATAGAAAAGAGTCCACAGAGGGTAAGAAACGAGCAAAAGGAGGTAGGAGAGTGATGGCTATGGTTGTCATGCAGTCTGCGACTTTCAATTTCAGTCACTGACAGACAGATTGACCATCAATACTAATTATTCTAACCCTATCTGAATCGCTATATAGGGATGTGCATGGAACGGACTCACTTTCAGAGTTTCTTGCAGAGCTCTATGAAGATCTGGCTATGGTAGACTGAAACCCTCATCTTGCCAATTTCTTTCAGAAATTCCTCCTCTGTCTTCCACGCACATAATCTCTTCAAACTTGTTGATCCTCTTCGGGATCCTGGTGCGCTACAACCCCTCTAATCAGATACACCGGATCTGACCCTGTGGCGCCCAGAGTGCCAACAAGAAATTATTTCGCCACAGGACCTCTCAGCCGCTGATGCGATAATTAGCCTCAGATGAGGTTAATTTCACCTGCGATTGACACAGACTGTCAATCTCCCTCAGCGCTGCTCAGGGTTGAAGCCGCTCAGAGGATTCTGAAGTCCTCAGGGGCAATTCGCCACTCTGAGGCAATTCGCAATACTGCCCTCAGGGTTGGCTATGGCGAATTAGCCCTGTTCTCGCCACTTCCTTGCAAGCGCCCTGACAGGCTCAGTGCGCTTGTTCAATACAACCACTGAACTCCTGAATTCACCGCTTGAAATCTTCTTCCCTGTTGTCTCAGTACTCGAGAAGATGAATCGCCATGAAGCTTCTCGTCGGTAGTTCGCCAGATGAAGAAGATGCCTCTATTGCACTCAACCCTCAGTGCTCCAATTCCAATCCAGCTCCGATACCAACTGTTATGAACTTSGTTGTCTGACGATTTTTACCGCCACTCACAAACAGACAGTCTCATACACGCCCATCCATGCATAAGAGAAGGGGGAGAGGAGACAGAGTCCAAACTGTACAAAGATCAGAGTAGACAGCGAAAGTTCAACCATGCACAGATGGGGAAAAGACACCCTGGGCTTCTCACTCTCTGACAGACTCCCAACAACCAATCACACGAAGACACCTGCGAGGATAACAATTGGAATTCACACTGATGATGAGCCAACTCAAACCAAATATCGTTACAGAGTTTGTTCCAGTATCTCGCTACTTTCAGAACCCCACACTCCACTCTCTACACTACACCCAGTTAGTAGCGCAACACGGGAATGGGCTCCCAGAGGCCAGCGCCAACCACCCAGATGAAGAACAGATCCTGCGATAAAGTCTTCAGTGCCGATGAACCACTCTGACGAAGAAACAGGCAGCTATGGCTTCCGCCACCCACGAATACTCAGTGAGGAGCCTCTATATAGCCCGGCCAGGCGCAGATACCCTTGGGGGTAGATGCGCTGAGGATGCCCCAGCTTTCTGAAGGCCGGCTATGGCTGCCGTTCACGGCGAGGGTCTCAGGATGCCGCCTGTAGACAATCGTCACCGCCAGGTTGTTGGCTTCTCGAAAACGCTGCTTCGCAAGAATGAACAGCCAAAAGCCCTGGATCGATTTTCCTAATCTATTAATAGATCTCTACTACCCTAGCCTATACCTAGACCAGACTGTCTAGACCTCCAGGCCTCTCCCTACCCGGCTATAGGCTATAGGACCGTCTATCGGTATAGGCCCTTCGGGCCTGTCCGTCCTAGGGCTAGTCCGGGTCTGCTATACGCAGTGAGGGTAGCTGTAGGAAATTCGATATAGTGCTGGGCCTATATTTCCCATATTTGCAGATATGTCCCTCATGAATTTTCCTTACAGGTAGGTCTCTCGGTTAGCCCTCAGCCAAACAAAATTACGATTCTAACCTACTGCTGTTACTGTACAGCCTCGCAGTCAGTCTCGGCAGTCAAAATCAGCAAGTCATTGCAGGGGACCTGCGCTGTACTCTGACAGCACGCGGGGCTGTACAGAGGTCTGGGCTATTCGAGGTCTGCTGGACGCGAGAGAAGTTGGTGCCCCTGCTGGACCCTCCTCCGGAGTGGGGTCACAGGGTTGTGGCGCTGCAGCCATAGCTGCAGCTTCATCCTCAGAGGTCATCTTGTCAGGAGTGGTGGCGCTGCTGCAGACTTCTACCCGGGAAGTCTTCCGACACTTCGTCATCATCAGATACTGTGGCGCTGGTCTTCTTCTTCATCCTCTGAGTGGCGCTTGGCCTCAGAGGCCTGTTTCAGGGTGGCGCGGCCGTCTGGAGGCAGTACTTTGGTGGTGCTTGATGTTTCAGGGGCTCGGGGGTGTTACGAGTGGTTACTCAGGGTTGGGGAGTGAAGCAAAAATGAGCAGCGCACTGTAGTTCTGAGGTTATTCTGACAATTTGAGACTCTGAGTGTAATAAACAGTGTGATACTGGGTTTGGACTATCATCGTTTCATTGTTTTCCCGGATGTGATCTACTCGGCTTTTCTTTATGACTGGTTGTGAGGATTGAGCGGAGTGAATTGCACTTTCAGTGTACCCTGTCATATCGCATGGTCAAGTCTTCCGCTGTGTTTATCTCTCCCTGTGCGGTGTGATACTCCCATCTTCTCCCCTTCCTTCTGTGTATGTATGGGCATACCTTTGAGTCTATGCGAGTGAGTGTTGGTCTTCAGACAACAGACAACCAGAATCATAACACACCGAGAGAGGGGGAGTTGGGTATATACCTGCCATCGGGTCGTTGTGTTGGATCGCGGCCAGGTACGCTGAACATCTGAACTCTGCAATTGTATTATATCATAATTTTGATTGGAAATTCAATTGGCACTGTTTCATATGTCGGCTTTCAGTTTAGTGTGAACTTTCTTCTGAATGTTTGCTACTTGCATGTGTCCTGAGTTGGATTTTTCGAGTTTCATTGCACATCAATGCTGAGTGGTGCATGGACTTGAAATTTGAACTTCCACGGAGCAAAACTGGAGCATCATAGCAGAAACCCTTTTCCCACATCCTTTCGTTTTCTTACGCTCTCCTCTGTTTTGCGTTCCCTCAGGCTTTTCTATTTGAATTTTCCTATCTTTGCCAGTGCACGCACGCAAGAGAGAGAGAGAGAGAGAGAGAGAGAGAGAGAGAGAGAGAGAGAGAGAGAGAGAGAGAGAGAGAGAGAGAGAGAGAGAGAGA
>BFEA01000717.1:196302-207548 GCA_003427395.1 Chara braunii | reverse complement strand
TTTTTTTTTTTTTTTTTTTTTTTTTAAAGAACGGGCCCAGTGCCCAAGGCTGATATTACCAATGAAAATTGCTTGAGGCCGGGGTCCTCACAGTCTACCCCGAGTGGACGAAGCGAATTTGCTGAGAACCGGGCTCAGCGGCCCTCATTTGTTTGATGAAGATGATCATGATGGTAATGCTACTGATATTGATGCTAATGATGATACTGATTCGTACTCATATGCATTATAGTAGACTACTTATAAAGCTATTCTGGCTTCCTAAGCCTAAAGTAACTCTTGCCTTCCTTGTACCAGGACATACTTACTCAGAGACAATASCAACCAAACCAAAATCACCCATAGCTGATCTCTTCTCGCCACTAAGCAGCCCCCCCCGGTTCACCACTGGCTTACCTTCCTCCCTCGGCAAACCCCAGATCTCTCTACAAGACCTCATACTCCTGAGATTTGCAGGTTACAGGGCAACGCCCCAGCTCCGGCCAGCGTCGTTCTGGCATCGGCAAACCAGGGGCACAGAACAAAACAACTCTCCGGATATCAGTCTGGGTTCGACCTTCTCTGAACTCCTATACCCCGGATATGAGCGAAGACTAAATGCTACCGAAGATCCAGAAAACCAGAAAACTTCATATGACTTAACTAAGGCATGTCCCCTTTCAGAATACAAAGAAGAGCCACCGGGGCCATTACCCGGTTTCGGCTAGTAAGACCAATTGGAGAAAAGGAATAGGTGAAGCCCATTCAATCCACCTTCAACCACCGCCAGCATGGCTGTTTTCAGCACGAACCAAAGCTCTTCCAGGCCTCTTGCTCCCATCAGGCTAGGTTACAGAGTTGCACCACCTTGCTCCAGCTCCGGCCAGCGTTGCTTCAGTCACGACCCCCGATGACCACTGAGACTGCCCCCACAAACAGCCCCCCAGATCTCTACCAGGCCTCACGCCCCCACTAGGCTAGGTCACAGAGTTGCGCCACCTGGCTCCGGCTCTGGCCAACGTTGCTCCAGCATCGGTCTTCAAGGGCCACCAAATTTTCAGCCAGCCTACGCAGAATCGAGGGTGAAATACCAGATAACACCTATTCCTACAATTCTCCTTGAGAGACGAGCCAAATTAAAGAATGCTAAACTAGCTGTGCTAATATTGAGAGATCGCCCCTCCCTCCCCGTCCCCCTCCCCCCTCAGCCCTGAACTGCCTCCGCCGAGGTGAGTCTCCCACTCTCCCTCGGCCCCAATATAGGACCAATCCTCTACCCAACTGTTCCCCAAGGAGCACGCAGTTCCCACCTAAAGCGTGCCCCCCCAACCCTTACCCATTTCTGCCTCCGCTGGGACAAACAGCCCCTGCCCCAGAATAGGGCAACCCCCTGCTCCGCCCCTACCTTCTTTGAGACATTCACCCCCCACCTTGTGATGCCCCTGCAAGATAGAGCTCCCCCCGTCCCCTACTTTCTTACCTGTAGATATGAACAACAAACACCACCATGAGGGACGACCGTCTAATGATGACAAACTAGTGAAAGTATTGATGATGATCGATGTGAAGTAAGTGATACTACAAACTGATGATGATGATGATCGTGACAAAGGATGATAATAATATCGGTAGTGATGATTATAGTAAATGAATATAATGAGAAAGATGATGATGATGATAATGATGATAATGTCGATAATGGCGAATCTGAGAATGATGATGATGATGACAGTAATAATGGTGATGACACTTATGATGGTGCTCCTGATGCTAATGATAAAATGATGACGGTGATGATGATGATGATGATGGTAATGATGACTACGATAAAATGATGATGGTGATGATGATGATGATGATGGTAATGATGACTATTCTGGTGATAACGCGCAGCAGCCTGCGCTAACTGAAAATGATGATGACACTAATGACCGGATGATGATGATGGTGGTGATAATAAAAGGGGCGAACAACGTCCATGATGTGGTTACAATGAAGTGTTGCGCAACACCCCTACTCACGGTGTTAAAATTTAGACTTACCCTATTGACCACAATGAAGGCAGTGATGATGATGAGCAAACCCCCGATGATGATATCTATCATTTGTAACACGTTGCTGTTGATGAAAGACCTCTCCCTGTTGCTTGGTACTGCTGCTTGTATGGCGCGAAGACAAAGACAGTCCCAATCACCCAACTCCTTATCCCCCTCCATTCCTCCTCGCATCTCATGGGACACACCAGTACTCTTCTCCCTCTTGCTGCTGGCCGACCTCCTCCACCAAATTTTGCAAGATGAAGAGCACAGGTGATTCCTCCCGAAGCGAGACCCAATAAAAAGCCACACCGGCCAAACCAAACTCTTTCTGCCATCTGAAACTGTTGAGGGATGTTAGTCAAGAGGAGAAGTTGAATGGGGTGTTCGGGAAAGGGGGTTGTGAAAAGTGAATCCCAGAGTGCTGATGCTCTTGCCCAGTAGTACGTCGCCTCCCCACAATGTATTAGGTGATCAAATCCTTTGTCGTCTCGTTGTTACAGACCATGCATGATTCTGTGCTGTTAGGATCTGAATTCTTACACCTCTTGTGAAGCCATTGATTCACAGGTAGTGCTGTGTAAGTGATTAGCCACTGCAAGCTCCGGATTTAATTGGCCTGATGAGTTGGATTTTTTTCCATTGGATCTAGGTGATTTTGTCTGCCTCTTGGCCCAGTAGGTTGTGCCATCTTTCTTTAATGATAGGGTCGGGGTCCTTCGTTTTCAGTGATAGTCTGTACCCTACTTTAACTGTATAATCGTGAATTAGGATTTTGGATTTGATATTTTTAGTCTTGTCCGGCATCCATGCCCATTATGCTGGATCAAACTCTAAATTGTGGACTGCTGTATCCGGTCTGAAGATTGATTTGGGCCATGAGCCAAGGACTCTTATCTTTCTGAGTAGAAAGGCGTCCAGGACTACTGACTCAAAGTCGTTGTTCAAGATAGTCGGCATGCTGGCAGCAGTCGTGGAGATTGGGAAGGAGAGAAAGGAGGCTTTGGTGTGTGAGTCTTGTTGCATGTGGGCAAATTGGAAGGCTCTCGAAACGGTTGATTCTCGAATCTTGATTCCCCATTCTCCAGGTTTCCAAGGGGCTGCCTCCACTAGGATATCTTTCCAATCCTGCGGGATAAGGCTGACAATATAACGGAGGTTGGGTTCTCGTTTGTGGCATCCTTTTAGTTGGGAACTGATTTCCTGTTCTGTCTTCCATTCTTTCCTGTCTTCATTCCATATGTGTGCGATCCATATGCCACTTTTGACCCAGGAGAGCCATCTGTGTTCTAAAAACAGGGGGTTGTTACCTTCATTAGTCACCCATTGGTTCCCAAAGAGTGGCTGTCTTAGTACTTCGTCTTTAGATCTCGGTCTATTCGATTTGTTTGGAATTATTTTCCTCCAGATTTGAAGTAGGGCTGTCCAGTAAGGGGTAGCCGGCCTATAGCCTTCTGGTCTGTTACGATTTCTTCTGCCCGTGGCTATGGTCCACTCTTTATTCATTACCCAGAACAGTCCTGACATATTCTCTGGGGAGGGTACCGGGGCTAGTGATCTGATGCTGTCCAATGCTAAGTTATGCAATGCGGTGTCCAGATTCATCAGGAGTTTGATGATCCACTTAATCTGTAAGGCTTTGGTTTCTGTTCTGGGGTCTATAATCCCTAGGCCCCCTTTTAGTGGGCTCCTTGTGACATAGTGCCATGCAACTTTAGATATACCGTTCTCTTTGTTGGGGTCTCCTGACCATAGATAGAGTCTGGCTTTTTGGTTTAATTCTTTGATGGAGCTCTCGGGGACAGTCCAAATGGAGGCCAGGTACCACATCATTGAGAAGACCGAAGTGTTCAGGACTAGAGCTCGCCTGATGAGGGATGTGAAGGTATTGCCCCATCTTCCTAATTTATTGATCTGTTTGGTCAGCATGTTCTGGCCCATTTGAGGCGCTAGGCCTTCTCTTGTCATAAGTATGCCCAAGATACCGGGTCGGGGTGTCTGGCATCTCCCAGACCATGGCTTCTTCCTCTCCTTGTAATGATAAGGGTTCCTCGTCTGATAGCCACCATCCTATTGTTTTCCCCCAAAGAGAGTACTTAGTTTTCCATTTTTCAAACAATTATATGCTCTAGCAGAGAGCTCTAGTTGATGAATATAATTTTTCGTCCCTGCTAAGTTCTCTTTGACTTTGCTTTCTGAAGGCTTTCTTTTTTTTTCTGAACAAAAAATTACCAGATTTTTTTTTATAAGGAAAAATTACCAGAACAAGGGGAGGAGATATGAGCAGACTCGACTAGTAAGGATTCTGATTGCTCCAGTTTATTAGTGGAAGCGACACCTGCTGGAAAGTGGGTCCAGCATCCCTTCGAATACATGGTTGAATAAGAGGCTAATGTTAATACTCAAGGAAGAACACAGGGGATTTCCTACTCATGTAAGGTTTGTAGAAAATTTTAGTTGTTTCATGATGCACATTAGGCAGATGTATCTTGTGTTTTTCAAAAAGAAATAATGACTAGACGTTCAAGCTGACTACCGGGCCAATGTGGCTGAGTGGTACACCCATGAACTACTGATACGAGTAAAATAGTGCTGAATTACCTGGGTTGTTCAATGATAATACCTCAAGCCAACTGGCCTTTTACGAAAAAAGAAAAAGTTCAAGCTAACCATGATACGAAGATACAACATGTGTGGTCATAATCATTAACACTTGATATTTGTTGTTGGTGGCCTGAAGATATTGTTGGTGTTTACTCGTGGCAGGGTGGATGTGGAGAAGGCTATATCTGTTATAAAGGACTACAACAATCGTACTACTGGACACCTTTTTGTCTTCTTTTATGGAGTGGATGTAATACAAGGGGAGCTGTTGTTCTCAAATATCTCTAAAATTGCTTCGGAAGTGAATGGTTTAGCTCAAACGCTGGGCTGTGGAGACCCACTGCTGGCTGTCTATTCATATTTTGACTTCTTGGCTAGCTTCTACCGTAATCAAAAAGAGCCATGGCGGTGCAAAAAGTATGAGGATGCTTTTAACCTGCAGAACATCACCACAATCGTGCTGCCAGGTATATTCATTTCACCTGCCTATCTGTGCAATTGCTATGCCTTAATCTTACAAGTCAACTCCCTTCTGTCTATCGGTTCCTTCGTCTGTCAGTTCCATTGTCCATTTTTCCATCTATCCATGGATCATTTATCTGTCCTGTTGGCTAGGTCAGTACTACTCAGTAGGTTTCATGCCTGAGATGCACCGAGCAGGTGCTGGGTTCGAAACCTGACTTCCAGTGGCCAGAGGATGACCGAAGCCAGAAGGCGCTGGTCAGTTTGGTGGTGTGAGTTGCCCGCCCTGTAGCCCATAGCTATGTGTTACATGCTGCGCCTGCACACGAGGGCCATTTTCCAGGCCCTGCGTCCCTCAGGCTGAAAGCCTGAAAACCAGGGCCTACAGGCCCCGTGTCTGTTCAGCTCGAAAGCCTGAAAAACAGGGGCCTACAGACCCTGTGTCGTTTCAGACTAAAAATGGCAGTAGCCTTTTTAGCCTGAAATGAAGGGCCATTTTTGGTCTTTCATCAGACCGACCTGCCCTGAAACTCAGGCACCAAACCAGGGTTTTAGGAACAGGCTATTTTTGGCCTGTTCCCACGACAGCTGCAGCGCCAGACCCTGGCTCAGTTTGGCATTGGCAAGAGCAGCCTCCTGGACGGCCCGCCCTGCAACTGCAGGCAGTCGGAGGGAGTCAGGAGGCAGGCCGATGTAGTACATAGGGACTTCCCATGCACTTCACGGGCAGGCAGGAGGCAGGCAGTAGTCTTCAGGATTCGGCAGCAGCACTCTGGAGGAGCGCTGCAGGAGTAGTAGGAGCGCTAGCAGTAGTCTTCAGCGTTGGGCAGCGTTAGCAGCAGTCTTCAGCGCTGGGCGCCATAGGAGCTAGAGTAGTGCTAGAGAGAGAGAGGTTGGGCGGAGGCCAGGGATAAATACCTGCAGCGCCATTGCTCCAGCTTCGTCTTCGAGGTACCTGCAGCACAGCGCCATCTTCACAGGTTAGTTCCTGGCACATGAGAGAGAGAGTTCTTCTTCTTCCTCTTCTCAGTCCACCATCTCCTTCTCACCCTCTAGCTATCCAACTTCACTGCATAAGCAGACTACGAGAGAGAGAGTGTTACAGCTGCGCCTGCACACGAGGGCCATTTTCCAGGCCCTGCGTCCCTCAGGCTGAGAGCCTGAAATTCAGGCTGAAAGCCTGAAACCAGGGCCTACGGGCCCCGTGTCCATTCAGCTCGAAAGCCTGAAAAACAGGGGCCTACAGACCCTGTGTCGTTTCAGACTAAAAATGGCAGTAGCCTTTTTTTTTCTTTTTTTTTTTTTAAGCATGCTTCATTATATATTGAGCAAAAGGAGGCCGGGAATCCCTCCACATCTCAACCCGGAAAACTGGGGCCATTACCCAGATTAGGCTCGTACTGGAAACTGGGTCTAGTGTCCCTTTCTCCTGTCTAGCTACATGCTATTCTTGAACAAAGACAAAAGTAGATGAAGAAAAGAGGAATAGCAATAAAGGAAAGAACCTACCAACCTGCCCTTAGTACTGCCAATCATCCTCCCCAGTTGCAGTAACGAAAAAAGGGCAGAAATGTAATGGAAGAAGTGGGACCCCTGCGGAGTGCCCCGACCTGCAATTTCCGTAAACCTACGTCTATTTTCCTCTGCCTAACTTTTCCTTCTTCTCTCTCTTTCCGCCTGTCCTCGCCGTAAACCCTAAACCCTACTGCTGTTACTCCCCTTTCCCTTAACTTCCAACGCCTCATCCTTGCCATGACTCTCTCTTTCCTCTCAGAACTGAAAGCCAGTTCCGCCAAATTTTGCTATATTTCCTAGAAAGAGCTCTCCCTCCATTACTACCAACCTGTGCATTGCCCGCTGACTCTGTCTTAACCTTAAAACCTAATCCCTCTTAACCTCTCTTTTCTTGATGACTCCTCTAGCAACTAAACTTGTGACCTCCCAGCACGTGTGTCAGGCTTTGGTCGTCTGGTATGTGTAGGTCTTGCAATATCCCTTCTGTGTCGTAACTGTGCCTGTCCCTCTACTGATTGTAGAGCCCTTAAGCTCCTTCCATTAACTGATTTTCAATCCCCCTCCTCTATTTAAAATCGAGGTTATTTCCGTGCAAGGTTGCCACCAATCCTTGCCCTAGTACATTGGTATTGAATTTCTTCCTTATTTCCTGCTCCTGGCCATCCTGAAACGAAGGGCCATTTTCGGTCTGTTATCAGACCAACCTGCCCTGAAACTCAGGCGACCAAGGAGGAAGTGCCGCCACCACTTGAGCGCGTGGACGAAGGCGAGGAGCTCCTTCTTGCGTGCATCGTCAATGAAATGCACGACGGGCACTTTCTTGCTGAAATACTCGACCGGGTGCTAGTCCACACCATCATGTTGCTCGAGGACTGCACCAATGCCATAGCCTGACGCATCCGTAGTGACGCTCGTAGGCAAAAGCGGGTCATATATGCGCAAGACCTCCGCAGATAATAGCACGACTTTGAGAGCCAAAAATGATTCCCGCGCCTCCTCTCCGAAGTCAAACGGTCGATCCTCGCATTGAAGCTTGGTCAAGTGGGCCGCGATCTTCGAGTAGCCTTTGATGAAACGCTGATAGTAGCCGGCGAGACCAAGGAACGAGCGGACATCTGTGGCATTCCGAGGCTCCGGCCACTTTTGGATGGCTTGAATCTTCTCCGATAGCGGACTGATGCCCTCCGGTGTGACAAAATGGCCCAAGTATTCCAGCTCTTGCCAGACAAATTCACACTTGTTGCAGTTGGCCTTGTACTTCGCACGGCGGAGCGTTTCAAACACTCGTCGAAGACGCCCAAGATGATCCTCCAATGTCCGGCTATAGACGAGAATATCATCTACGTAGACCAGCACGAACTGCGAACTCATTGGTCATTGCCGCTTGAAAGGTCGCCGGGGCGTTGGTGAGGCCAAAAGGCATGACCACCCACTCAAAATGCCCGTACCGCGTCTTGAACGCGGATTTGTTCCGATCATTCGGCCGGATCGAGATTTGATGATATCCTGATTTCAAATCCAACTTAGAAAAATACTTTGCGCCGCCCAATCGCTCAAGAAGATCGTCGATGCGAGGAAAAGGCTCCGCATTCTTGACGGTTTGCGCGTTGAGCTTGCGGTAGTCGATACACAATCGTAGATCCTTGTTCTTCTTCCGGACAAAGAGAACTGGTGCTCCATATGGGGAGCTACTAGGGCGGATCCAACCCTTGGCCAACAAGTCGTCGAGTTGTGCGCGGAGGACCTCAAGCTCCTCCTCGCTCATCCGATAGATGCAACCTCTTGGCGGCACGACACCGGCCTCAAGAATGATCTCGTGAGAGATCGGCTGATCTGGCACCACACCGGTAGGTGACTCAAAGATGTCGGCGAACTCGTCCAGCAACCGCACCACCCGGAGGTCCGAAGACAAGTCTGTGGGTGAAGAGTCGGCTACCGCGACGGTCCGTAGGAAACATAGGCCGATCTCCTCGGGCTGCTTGTAAGCACAAGTCGCCCGGAATGATTTGGCCGTCACCACTTGGCACCGAATCGAAGGGTGCGGTAGAGGAATAGTACACGCCACTTCGGCGCCGAAGGCGTCGCGAACGCTAAGAGTCCGCCAGTGGAAGTTGATCGTGTAATCCGCACTTGCAAGCCAAGGCATTCCCAGAATGATGTCGAAATCCGTGTCGAGAATGTCGAACGTTACCGGTTCGCATGCATGAGGTGCGAAATACACCGGTACGGCCTCGATGTAACGGTCGAGAAGTTGATGCGTCTTTCCATCCGCCAACTTGATCGCCGTCGGGTTTGCCTTCCTCCGAAATTGTGCGCCAAGGCCAGCCCTTTGCATAAAGGTTTGGCTCACGAAATTGCGAAACGCGCTGCTATCCAGCAAAGCACTGCAGGACGCTTGCCCAACCTGGATGCGGACATACATGAGAGATGCGTTGTTGTCATCGTACCGCTGCGTGCGAAACTCGCGGGCCACCTTGGTAACATACGCAAGGATGTCCCCCACCGCGACTTCGTCATCCGTCGGCGAAGTTGGTGGTGCATAGAAGGATAAGTACGTGTGGAGATGAGCGCATAGTGTTGCGCATTGCGGTCCCGACAGGCGGCCCGTGGTTGGGAGTGGAAGCCATGCAAAGTCCTTGGATGTGAGCGAGTCCAATAACTCTATGTTGAACTCACGTGCCGAATCCCGTGAAGAACCACTTGAAGACGATAAGTCGCCGCTGCCGGACGGAGAAGATGCCACACACGCGTCTTGTCCTTGAGCTTGAGTACCCAGCGTAGAAACGAGCCGGGCAGCATAGTCCTCAAAAGAATACAGAAGAGGACTATCGACTTCCGCATGCGCCTCAGAATGAAGGCCGGTCACTCGCGAAGAGACCGGTTCCGGAGGCGTCGAGAGTGTCGTCGAGTCACTCTCGGCGGTGCTCAGTTTCCCTGTTTGCCCTTGCCTTTCAATGGGCAGGCCAGTGTCTCATGGAGATCGTTGTTGCACCAAAGGCAATAGTGGAATCTCGTGCGCGCTTTGAATGCTTGCTCGGAGGTGCCGTATTGGGACCATGGGGCTGGAGCTGCTGCGCCGGGCCCGGGGCTAGATGCGGTGTGTGTCTTCGTTTTGCCGTGTCCTCCGCCTTTGCCGGGGCGGCCACCTTCCCGGGCGGCTGCGAGTCTGTCCCCTTCATTGGCAGACACAGCCTCGCTAGATTGGTCAAACGGCGTTGCCGCCGCGTCCGCGGCCACTCTTGGTCGATGCTGGTCTCTGGTCGGGCTTGGCGTAGACGAACGCAGGTTCTTGGCCTCCTTGTTCGTGATAATGATTTGCGCGGCCTTGTCAAAGAGTCCCGCCGTTGTCGTCAAGGTGTCCTCGACGTGAGTCAAGGCATTGCTTAATGTCGGACAGGACCTTGAGATGAAATAGTAGCGGATGGCTTTGACGCCCATCTGGATGTCTGGGACTGATGTCAAGCGTTGGTACTCGACAATCCAGTTGGTACTCGGCAGCGTGCCTTGCCCGAAGACCATGAGCTTATCCATAGCCTTGATCTCTGACGGCTCGACTTTGAACCGCTTGTGCCACGCCGCCTTCAGATCATCCCAGCTGATCTTGGTGTGCAAGTCGGCAGCTACTTCTCCGTACTTGGACAAGAGATTGTCCAACCATGCCTGGCACGCGCCCCCCGACCAGGAGTACAAGTACGCGTGGTGCTTGTGTTCCTTGACGTAGTGTAGCTGTAGCGTGAGCTCGAACTTGCAGAACCATGATATCGGATCTGTCTTCGTCGAGTCGCGGAAGATCTCCTGGCCGTTAAACTTTGGAGTTGTCTCGCGCGGTTCCGAACTCGAGTGGTTGGCGGCAGTGCAGATGCGTTGTTCCAGCTGTTGCGTTGCGGTCTGCTGTAACTGCACGCCGTCCTTGAGTGAGCCGACGTCCATCTCCAATGCTTCGAGGCGATCGGAGGTGTTGGAAGAGCTTGCATCGGGGGCGGCGACAGGTCGCTGCTCCAGCTGTCGGAGGCGGCCTTGGACTTGAGTTAGCGAGTCGTCGAGGCTGTGGATGTCCTCCTACTGTGTAATGCATGTCGCTAGGAGGTCCGTGAGATGGGAGAGGAGGAGAGTGATCTTGTTTTCGCTATCCTCCAACTTGCCATTCTCGGCCTCGGTCTGCCATTCTGCTGCCATTGTGAGCAAAGTCTGCTCTCCGCTAAATATCTTCTCACGACGTTGAATTCTTTCTTCATCGGCAGCCTTTGCTGCTGCCTCGTCATGTCGGCGCTGTTGTTCAAGTGCCAGCAGACGTGCCTGCTCGGCGTCCTCTGCCTTCTTCTTCGCTGCTGTTGCTGCGTCATCCGCCCGTCTCTTTGTTTCGGTACTCCAGGCCAGCATCCGGGCGTGATAGGCCTCGTCTGCTTCTCCGGACCTCTGGCCCATGACGGCTGTTTGTGAATGCAGCAGCGTAGACCAGGTCGGAGGCCTGCTGACGTGGTATTCCCTGCTGCTGACGTGGCCTGCTGAGGTGTCCTGCTGACGTGGCCCGCTGACGTAGTCTGCTGACATGGACTGCTGACGTGGCAACTCACCAATGCCGCCGCAGGGGGTACCCGGAGACAGGTAGAGAAGGTAAGGCGAGAGGTGGCAACAACATAGGTGGGGAGG
>BFEA01000717.1:98929-112007 GCA_003427395.1 Chara braunii | reverse complement strand
TTTTTAAAAAAAAAAAAAAAAAAAAGCTCCAATCTATTCGTGGGGAGCCGGCCCCACACCTTCTCATCACCCTCCTCGGCAATTTCCTGGGCGATCACATCACACTCGGCACATCACCCTTCCTTCAGCGCACCCTTGGATTCCCCCGGGACGAGGAGGAGACGAAGCCGAGGAGGAAGACGAGGAGAGGGAGGTGGAGAAAGCGAAGAAGAGGACGGGGAGGTGGAAGACGAGAAGAAGAGAATGAGGAGGAGGAGATGAGGAGGAGGGGGGGAGGAGGAGGAGGGGAGGAGGAGAATAGGAGGAGAAGAGGAGGAGAAGAGGAGGAGAAGAGGAGGAGGGGGGCAAATGACCTGGGAAGACGGCTGGGGCGATGGCGAGGTCAATGACAATGATGACCTTCGCTGACGAACGATTCAGTTCGCTCCGTTCCATTCACTGCTGACGACAACGTTTTCTCTTTTGATCGGGCGACATTCGAATTCGAATTCGAATGGCCGTGGCCCGCGCGAAAGAAAGATGGCGCGGCGAGTTCAGGACAGGGCCTACCGGTAGCTGCACCCGGTCGCCATCGACCAAGATTTTGAATCCACCTGGACAACGGTGTTGTCCATACACATGGATTCAAAATCTTGGTGGACGGCGAGTGGTGCAACTACCGGTAGGCCCTCCCGAAAAAGATGGCGCGGTGAGTTCAGGACACGGCCTACCGGGAGCTGCACCCGTCGCCATCGGCCAAAATTTTGAATGCACCTGGACAGCCACGCTGTCCATCCACACATGGATTCAAAATCTTGGTGGACGGCGACTGCGCAACAACCGATAGGCCCTCTCCCAAACTGGATGCAAATCTCAGCTCGACAAAATCGAGCCCTGCGTCCTCGCGCACCGACGGAGACCACGGTAGACCCTGCGTCTGTGCAACTACCGGGGGCAAGGTCCCACTTGCGCAAATAGGGAGATTTCGGCCGTTGATCTTTGCTGTTTACGGTCAGTATCTCTTAATTCGTGCAAGTGGGACCTAGCCCCGGTAGGCCCTGCGTCCTCGCGCACCGACGTGCGAAACTTGCGAAACTTTTTTTTTTGGGGGGAATTCTTCCCTTCTATATTCTTCTGGCAACTTCTTGCCGTTCACTACCTACCTACTCCTAAGGCTATCTATAGGGGACCCCTGCAAGCATAGCTACCTCTCACTGTGAAGGGGATATTGCATGTTGCCCTAGTGGTTAAGGGTGTAGGGTTGGGGCCGCCAGTGGGGGTCTGGCTAACGCAAAGACCGAGACCTGCCAGTAGCTGCGCCTCCCTTTCTCATCGTCCCCCACCCCTCATCGAGTAGCAGCAGTGGCTATGGCCAACACTCTCCCACACAACCCACTCGTGCTCGCACTTACACCCATGTTGGTCATAGACTCCACTAATACTGATCAGGGGTATCCAGAGGACTATCACAGTCCATTGGCACTAAGTGCGCCACAGGCGGGTCATGGGGCTTGAACTTCGTTTTTGTTTTCTCTTTTTTTCGCTGCGGGTACACGTGCCCCCGCTAACTTCTTCCCCCGAATACAACATACGGTCATTATAGTTGTATCTAGACTGAAAGATTGCTCAAATACAGCTATAATGATTATATCTAGACTGAAAGATTCCTCAATTACGGCTATAATGACCGTACATTGTATTCATGGAAAGGAGGTAGGCTTAGGTGAGTTGGTTAGGCACGCAAGTGGTATTTAAGAGGTTGTGGGTTCAAACCCAATTGATGGCCCTGCGGCACTTAGTGCCATCCGATTGTGATAGTCTGCTTGGTAGGCTTTATGACCAACACCAGTGTAGCTCAGTTGGCATTCAGGAGGCTGTTGGTTCAATTTTTTTTTTTTTTTAAATCGCTCCATCTATTGGTGGGGAGCTGCACCTGCTGGAAAACGGGTCCAACGTCCCATTACTGTGTAAATGTCATTGTGAATTGGGCCTCTTCACCAAGCTGCTTGGCGCCATGTCATACAATCTGAACTAGCCCTTCTTTGGTTGGGAAAAACATACCAACTTTCTAAGTGACAATTTTTCTCCATGCAGAACCATACCATGAGATAGGAACCATTGACTGCTGGTTAGATGGAAAAGGGTCAGGGAATTCAGCAGCAGATTGTAGAGGAATCATTGGGTCCACTGCGCACCGATCATTGAAAGGTATTTTGTAATTCCTGTTGAGAGCAACATCATCATTTTCCTCCCTGTTCCCCCCCAAGCCAACCTTTATTAAAATTTTTAATATGTTCAAGAATTTTTTTTTTCCTTGAGAGGTACTGAATTTTTTCTTTGGTCAATTCTTATTGAATTCTAATATCTGTTTGTATCTGTTCCTTGATGCTATCAGTAAATTTCTGCCCATCAAGTCTGACTCTTTCCCATTCGTGTGTACATCTTCTTCTCCAAATAGCCCAGAGAATTACTCTTCTACTAATGGTAAACAAATTTTGTGTGAATTCATCATAAGGTACGACAGTCCATTCCTCCAGCAACAAAGGTTTCCAGCCCCATGATCACTTATCAGTCACTTCCAATTGAGTCCATATTTTGTCCCACCATCTCCATAGTCATACTGAGTCAGGGCATTGTAGGAAAATATGTTTAATAGTCTCAGCTATGCATCTGCTCGGGAAGACCGATGTACAAAATTTGCACCAAGGCTTGGTTAAACCTTTGTTGTCCAAAGAGGTTCTGTCTATTAACCAATCATTAGTTGGGAGGCATCTATGTTCAATCTGCCATTGTAGAGAGGTTATTTTTGCAGGCTTGATCCTTTTACTTTGGAACCATTTAATCCTTTGAAATTCATGTTTTCCTAAGTTCAGTTGATTCATCCATCTTTGTGTGACTCTGTCTTTGAGGTTAAATATTGGTTTTAACATTCTGTATGTTGATTTAACTGTGAGAGTGTATAGGGTTCTTATGAAGTTCCTCTTACTTTTGCACTGCAAGCCCCATTTTCATTCATGTGGATCTAAAGGGAGAAATTGAATGGGTGTGCTTGGGCGAAAGGCAAACCAAGAATTTTTGTCTTGTATGACCTTGATTCTAAAAAACTATTCGGTTGTCACCCTTTTGACCCCAATTGGGTCACTCAGGATTAACTCATTATTGAGTCTGAGATCGAAAAGGGTGATTAGAATGTCCCCATTCCTATCCATATGGAAGACATTGCTAGTCACTTGATGATCTTCTTTTAGAGCTACCCAGTCATTAATTTAAATTCTATGGCCCTTTTTGAGAGCTATAGTCCAACTTATTGGGATCTACTCTAATATCTTCTCAAGAGCAGCCTCTGAATGGTGACAATATCTCAATTTCTCCTGGAGTTTGTTGTGAGGGATCCAGTCATTAGTAAGTGTGTCCCAGATGTCACTTACTCTGATTACTCATTTTCTTATCCAACCCCTCCAGGGTGAGTCTTTGCAATGAAGAGTGCATCCTTGTGAATCCCTGATCCAAGTGTTGTTGAAAAGCGGCTGTTTATAAACCTCCTCCCACCTTTCTAGGGGCACCTTGTCAGTAAGCAGGAGTTTTCTCCATGTTTTAATGAGAGAGGGTCATAAGGGATCCTTAGTAAGATCTGCTCTAGCAACTTCCCTATTAGATAGGTGAGATTCTTTTATCCTTGCTCCTCTAGCTCTGGGTAGGGTCCAGACTCTGTTTTCCAACCATGTTAGCCGGTCAATTTTCTCGACTGTAGAAAGGGCTAATCTCTTTATCTGTTCCCAGACCAACACATTCCATGGAGTCAACTTAGTGCCAACCAACTGCGATCGTCTGTTTGATACCCCTGATCTACATTAGTAGGGTCTATGACCAACATGGGTATAAGTGTGAGGGTCGAGTGGGTTGTGTGTGGTGTGTTGGAGATTGTTGGCCATAGCCACTACAGCTACTGGATGGGGGGGTGGAGGAAGTAGATGGAAGGCGCAAATACTGGCAAAATGGGCTTCGCTCCACTACACAACACTGTACATGCATTTCGTTGCTTTCTGGACCAGGTGTATATGAAACAGTTCAAAGTTTGATGTATCAGGTCCAAAAAGTGTCCAAATGCGTGTAGCTTGTTGTGTAGTGGAGCGCGACCCAATGCTCGGTCTTTGCATTAGCCCCCCCTTCTCACCACCACCAGTGGCCCCACCCTACTCTCTCACCACTGCCAATTAGGGTGCGGGGCATCCATGCAAGGGTCCCCTGCCTTTTCAACATCCCGTCGTCACTCCTCCAGCAAAAAAAAAAAAAAAAAAAAAAGTGTGGGTAGGCCTAGCTTTTTCTTTCTTATCTCCAGATCTCACCGGTCGGTGTGAGGAGATGCAGGGCTCGATTTTGTCAAGTTGAGATTCGCATCAAGTTCAAGACAGGGCCTACTGGTAAGGCCAATGTCAGTTCATTTGTTTCAGTGGTACTGAGTAGGGTAGTGAATTTATGATGACGGATCCTGATAAGTCGTGGTTTATGTTGAAAAGGTTATTTATGAAGAAGGGGCCTCGTATTCGGCCCTTGAAATGTCGCATAGTGCATGAAGTTGTGGAACGAAGTGTGCGTGATGATGGACAGTTTTTTTCACTTCGGCGGTATTTGAAATTGGCGCGAGAAGGTTTTTGCATGTGGAGTGACGATTTCTCGTAGGGTAACTGCATCTGGACTATTGTTAGTTCACTCTCTAGCTTTAGGACCACATGACATGCAGAATAAATATGTGCTACAATCGGTGTTTCCTTTCCAACAAGATCCTTAAGAGTTGCTGGTATGGCGGCCATCAGCCACGAGTACACGTACGCATACTGTGTTTACATTATGTTTCACTCAATGAGTTACGTTCATGAATTTTTACCATTTTGCATGGGGTCTTCTATTTTATGTCTTCTTCTTCTTCTTTTCTTTCTTTTTTTGTGTTCTTCGTCTTTGTCTATATTTCATCAGCAATGGTTGCAAAGAATGCTGCGTTTTGACGAATTTGGTCCGTCATATTTATCTAATATTGTCAACAACAACATAATTCAATTTACAGAGTAACTTTATTGTTGCGTGGCTTCGTTAGTTGTTTGAATGCTTATTGACCACCAACCTACTCAAGTATGACTACAAATGTGCCTCCTGGTGCTTAAACATGTTTCAATTGCAGACAGCCTGACCACTTTGTCGGGTTTTGCCCTCTACCGTCCCACAGCCAAGTTGTTAATCCTAACGCCGAGTCAACTATCGTTCCAGTACAGACGTCGTTATTAACTATTGTGAACTAAGTGCATGGAGTTAATCGAAGCTCGGGTTAGTACACAAGAAGGGAGGGATAGTACCAAACTAACCAAAGATTTAACAGCCTGGAATATCAAGTATCGAAGATGAAGGTGTGTCATAATGCGGAGGAAGAACGTGAGATAACGAAGAAGGACGAGGAGGAACGAAAAAAAAAAAAGACAAAGGAAGAGAATGGGTGAGAGCAAGATCAAAAGAAACATGAGGAATTCCACACGAAGATTGTTGAAGAGATGAACACGAGGTTTAGTAAGGTATGTGAGGTGTTTGAAACCGAGATAAGGAAAAATAGTACGAAGGAGATTGAATGATTGAGACCACAGGTGAACAAGTCAGAGAAGATGAAAACGACTACGCAACCATCTAGTAGTGGAGGCACGTCATCCGATGATGAGACTACAAAAAAATTACGAGAGCTAAACGATTTCAAGCGAGTTCTCAGAAGGAAGCCAATCGAAGCGTGGTCGTACTGGAGGAAGAAGTACGTTTACTAAATCTTTTGCATAACCATGGTTAAGCAAATGGTTTTGCACCCCGTCAATAAACGTAGGTGCATGATTATTGAAGAATCACGAAATCAGCACACAAGAATCAGACCAAGATATACACCTACCAAGATTCCAACAACTTCGATGGCGCGGAGGACAAAATTAAATGAAATATAGAAAACTCCTGGGATAAAAGTTCAATTTCTCAAAGAATTGAGGAGTAGGGATTGGAATGGAAAAATAATTAGTGAGCAAAAAATCAAACTATTAAAACAACGAAAGGAGGCAACATAACAAGAGTTCGATAGATTGAATGAGAAAGTGGCGATACTTAATATGGAAAAGAAGTGTAGCGAGACGACTGACAATCTTAAAAGCAAACTTATTGAAGTCGCTAATTACTCGGCTCAGCGTCTTGATAGAAGGAATGGGTGGACAACCACTAGTTAGCAAGACAAATAAGCAAATGACAAGGAAGGATCTTTGGCAGATTCGAGGAAAGGCTTGAGGGGCATGAAGATGGATGTCATCAAGGAGATTTGCGGTAATGAGGGTGTGACTTATACCACATTGGATCGCACGAAGGAAAACATAGTTGCCCAACATGTAATGAAGAGTTTTGAGTCAGTTTTGAAACATTCAGCAATACAAGATGTTCCAGAGGACACAAAGACAAAATGTCAACGTCGGGCATACACGTGATGAGGAAGCTTCTTTTTAGTTACTATCCTGAACGTGAATTACCTATGGGATCTAGTTAATCATTGTAGATGGATTCGATCTCTCTTTGTTGATTTTTTAAATGTAGGTCGTTGAATATTTTATTTTACCTTATTGTGTTGTTGCCAGATTCCTTGGGATGTTAAGTACGTAGGTTTTGTGTGACGATTGTTTGATGATGGTTTCAATCTCAATACTTGTGAATGGTCGCTCATGTGTGTTGGTTTCTCATTGGAATAGGCATATCAATATAGGACTTACATCGAGGAATTTGTTCACATGATGGAGGGAACATATATATAGAGCGACAAACAGTCGGTTTAAGGAAAATAGTTGATACAATGAGGATTTTTAATCAGTGGTTAAGGTGATGTAGGGTTGAGAGTTGTGTACCTATACCGGTTTTTACATATTTGGAAGATGATCTCCTAATTTAAAAATATTTTTTTATTAAATATTTTTTGTTTTTTTTTAATATGCTAGATAATGCACACTTATATATAAGAAATCGGAGAGGACTGCAAGAGAGGATACAGGATAAGCGATGCAAGGGTTGTGACTTGTCATGTTAATGTTTCAACGTTTTTTCAAAGCTTGCTTCTGATTTTCCACTGCAATAGGGGGGTAGTGTCAACGATTCTCCTGAGGATCTTACAAAGTTATTTAAAAACTAGTATTGATCATTGTTTGGGAGAGACTGTGTTATGAGTGTTGAAGCGTTGTTTAGGGTCATTAAGTGTGTCATGCATATTTGAGACAACTTAGTTAAAAAAAAAACAAGGCATGATTTCACCTTCGATGTATTTTTACTCAGTTAAGAAAAACCAAAGCATGATTTCACCTTCGATATATTACGCTTATATTTTTTTACGATCGTCACTTTTAAAAAAAAATGTTGTATTTCAAAACACCTTTTTCATGCTTACTTAGTCAATCATGAATGAGATTTGATCTATAGCAATGAATTTTTGATCAAGTAATTTTTGCATTCATTGTTATTCATTCGTTTTCCGAGAAGCGGGCATGATTTCACCTTCGATGTATTTTGCATTCATGCTTTGTAATTTTTGATCAAGTATTTTTCAGTATTCATCTACGTTAGAGATTAATTGCTTGTATTACCTAGAATGAGATCATAAATAAAGCAATGACTTGTAAATTGTGTGCTAATATTATCAGGTCGTTGAATATCTCGTGCACATGAAAGGATCTTCTGGTGCGACACATTTCCATTATCTTGTAGCGTAATAAAGCGATCAGTGATTTATTTTATAACTTCAAAAAGATATCAAAATAAATCTTCGACTACTTGTATATGTTATAAGTTGTTTTCAATATGAGATGGGCATGTTGCGTTTCGGGTCAGCGAGGTTAAGTTTTTTCCCTCCATTATCTTCAATTTTCGCAACATTCTCAATCCCTATAAATACTTTAGTTTTTCAAATTTTGAACTTGAAGTTCACAAACTAATCACGACTGTATTTCATTCTCTCTTGTCTTTTCCTGCACTCTCAACTTCTGCTTTAACTAATGATGCAATCACTCGTTGTTTCGATTTTTATGTTTCCTCTTTTTCTGAACGATCTAATGAGGTGTCTTCCGAACTATCTTGATGTAAAAAACTGGTATTCTCACCACTCGACCATAATATTGGTGATCCGTATGTATGTTGCTCACTCCTCTACCGGTCAGGGTTAGATAAGCTATTACTTGATAATTTATTGATTTTTTTTTTCAGTTTGCATTTTGCACTTTAGATGAGAGTTTTTTTTTGTCCGAATGTTGGAAGAAGTATGTTGAGAAAGGTTGAAATCCTGTTGCAAAATAAAATCCCTAAGGACTCTTTTAGATATGCGTACTGCATACCGAAGCACAAGAACGTTGGACAACGGCGACCAACCTGTCATTTTTATATAGAATGTTCTACAGTAGGTAAGCGACGTATTTCTTATGCTATCAATCAACTTCTTTGCCCCCCATTTTTTCACAACACTTTAACCTTCGAGAGACATTTCATATGATGGGAAAATGTTCTAAGTTGAATCGAAAGTTGAAGAACTACTACTTTCTCGTGAGGGCGTCATTTGATATAAAATAAAATATTTAGTAATCTGCAACATTGTTCTATTACGAATGCATTACGATGGGTCTGTGACTTGTGGTTGGGAAAAGGTTATAAGCGAGTCGTTGTAACTGTTATAGTGAAACGTGTTAAGTTCCGCAGAGGAATAAAGAGAAAGGATGACTATCACTTCTTAGAAAAAAAATGAGTTTGTTGCTTTTGATGTACAATATACTTTTATTCAGGTTGGTGACACATTTTTCAATAGAATGTAGGTATCCAGATGAACAAATCTTCAATTTCAACATTAACATGCTTACTTTATGCGTTTGATAGATTTTAGTTTCTATGATCTTTGAGTGTTTCACGACCAGGTTGGTTGATGATGTGTCTTTATTTATTATTTGCAACAATAAAAATTGCATGAAGTAAAAGTTGACGATGAGGAGTTGATTCAACGTTTTTCATTTTGTTATGATAGAAGCTTAAATTTGAAAAAGACAAATAAAGGTCGGAGTTGGGATTTTCTCGGTTGTGTTATCAAGATTTTTGAGAACGACAGTGCAGTTGCTTGTATCCTTATGTGCAGAAATCAGAGGCTCTTGAGAAGAAGTAAGTCGGTGTTTTAACGGACCCAAGATTATTATTCCTATTTTAGTAGGCAACAAAAAATGCAAGTCTCCTTATGCACAAAAAACAGAGGCCCTTTGCATAGGGCTATGACTTTTACTATGATACCTGGGATGAAATTCTCCTTCTTCTTTACGGTGAAAGTCAAATTGTGGCGATGTGGGAAGCCTGATTATTATTTCAATAATTCCTTAACTAACTTCTCCAATAAGTTTATAGGTGTGTGGCAGCAGTGGATTCTGGTCCTTGCTAGATAGGACAAACGACCATACTGCGGGAAAGTCCGATGATAGGGTCAATGTCGGTTGATTTGTTGCAGCGGTACTGAGTAGGGTAGTGAATTTTTGATGAGCGGTCCTATTAAGACACAATTTATATAGGAATGATTATTTGCAAAGCAGAGGCTTCGGATTGGGGCATTGTCGGTTCAATTGTTGCAATGGTACTCAATAGGGTAACAAATTTATGATGAAGGGTCCTGATAAGGCACAATGTACATTGAAAGGGTATTTTTGAAGAAGGGTCCTCGTATTGGGTCATTGAACTGTCGTACAGTGCATGGAGTTGTGATACCGAGTGTGCGCAATGATGAATGCATATTTCATTCAGTCTCTTATTGAATTTAACCCGAGAAGGTTTTTCATAGAGAATGATAAATTGTCATAGGTTAAATTAATCTTAAGACTTTTATTAGTTCACTCTCTAGTGTTAGGACCTCATCATAAGGTCCGGTTGATGTGGCTCAGTGGTTAGAGCACCAGTTGGAAATGTGCATTGTGGTATGAGGTTGTGGGTTCAAAACTCAATTGCAGCCTTGCACATGGACACTAGCAGGGCGGTAGATTGACGCACGGCTGTACATACACTCCCTTGGGTTGACGCATTGTACTATTACAGACACTGTCTGCGCACCACCCAAGGGTTATTCATGATGTTAGTATGTTCGTTCTGGATTTCACGAGGGTTGATTGGGGGTGTTGGTCTTGGGTGTTTTGTTGATCTCCCCAATCTGGCATATCACACGTTCGTGCCATTGCCGCTAGTCGTTCACACAGTAGAGTCATTCGATTACATGTTACAAGGTCACGGGTTCGAGCTTGGTTCAGACCTTGGGGGGAGGTCCTTGTCCAACTTGCCCCATTCTCTCTTTGATATACACACATTATGCTGCCTATACATCTCGAAACATAGATTCACAGAGCACACACAGCCTTCGGGCATACCCATAGCTTGCGAATTATACATGGCCTACGGGCTACATACACAAGTTTCCACACATGGTACTATCAGGACATCTTGATATATAGATTCACGGAGCATACATAGCCTTCGGATATACACATAGATTGCAAGCTACACAACTATCAGACTGGGGGGGGTCTAGTCACTGGGTGGGGTCTAGTTTCTGCAGTAGGTTCAGGTAAGGGCCGTCAGAGTTCCTACTGATATCGAATAGAACGTCTGGTAGCTATATATAAGGCTTAGACCCTAGGGTAAGGGTAGGGGTATAAGTCGCTTAGGCCAGTCCGAGTTCCGCCCGACCTTGGGTAAGCTAGGCGAAGGATGGTAAAACTGCTTCAATGGGTGCTACCCTGTCTGAACCTAGGGCCCAAAGTCTCTTGGGGCCTATAGTAGGTTATCTGGGCCTGGCGTCCGAAGTTCCTGTTTGACAAGGCTCGTCCGATTTTGCTTCCACCAGGGCTGGGCAACCTATCATCCCTTGTGCCTATCACTACTGTTCGGTCCAAGTTACCTGCCCATTGGTAGGGTAATGGTCCTGAGTGCTGGTCACACTGAGGTAGGATAGTGGGATAGGGGGTGCGCTAGGAGTATTGACGTGAGGATGGGATGGGAGGTGGTCTCATATTCCAGAACACCCACGGCCTACTGCTCCAGGTGATCATTGTGCACTCAATGACTGGTTTCTACAACACCATGGACTCTAAAAGAAGAAAAAAAAAAAAACCAAGAAGCTCATCATATGCATAATAAATAGGTGCTACAATTAATATTGCCCTACCGACAAGATCCCTGAAGAGTTGCTGGTGTGACATCCAGCCGAAATATGTCAGAATGCGCCACGGTTACACGTACTCGTATTGTGTTTTCACTATTTTTCACTCAATGAGTTATGCATGGGAATTTTTTACCATTCTGCATAGGGGCTTCTGTTTTTTTTTTTTTTTTTTAACAACCGCAAAAACATATAGGAGTGATGATAAAAGCATACACTCTGACCTATCTTGCAGGGGGCTCTAGTCTATTTGTGGGGAGGTACACTTGCTGGAAAGTGGGTCCAACGTCCCCTTAGATACATCGTTAAGTTGATAGATCATAACAGTTGGAAATCGGGCCCAACCTCCCTTATGAAACTCAATAATACTTCTGATCAGTGTTGCATACATCGACGGTAGGCGCACCTTGAATGGTCAGGTGCTGACCAACCGACCGGTTGGCTGATCGACACCTACTGGTCGAGGAATGTCCACAGCCCGCACAATATATATATATATATATATCATCAAATAGAACTGCCCGGTAAACCGTAGGCAGAGAGGGAGAAGAGAACAACAAACGAGGGGCTGTGACAAACTGTTTCGTCGAAGTTTCACCGACTCATCAGGAGGCTAAACCGTCAACAGTCTGTAGAATCCCCTCACTGATTACACTGTAAGTGATAATCCACCTTAACCAAAATCAAAGTAGACTATCACTCACCCACACCAGATGGAAAACTCTANACCTTAACCAAAATCAAAGTAGACTATCACTCACCCACACCAGATGGAAAACTCTACAGACTGTCGGTTCACACCCCCTCACAAGCCAGCAAAACACCCACGAAACAAAGAAAGGTCTGTCACAGCAAAAAAATACACTCCAGACACGCCGCTGGCACTAGAGGCACAACATGACCTCGTAGTGACGGCCCCGACCACTGCCGCTCGACCTGACCGGAGAAAACCGTAGCAGGAAGCTAGCGAAGTCGTAGTATATATCGTCAAATAGAACTGCCCGGTAAACCGTAGAGAGAGAGGGAGAAGAGGACATATATATATATATATATATATACATGGTTGCTGGCGTTCGGGACGTGCTGAACGTCCGAACTCGAGCGCCCGAACGTTCGGCACCCCCTATCGACATGTTCGACCGTTCGCCCGAACGCGGATCCAAAAAAAAAAAAAAAAAAAGAATTTCAAAAAATATGAAAACAATATATATTATGCAAAAAAATAAACTAAACAATATTTGCCTCAACGTTATATCCAAATTCTATACCAAATTTGAAATAAAAATCAAATACAAAAATAAATAATAATAATAAAAATTAAAAAAAATAAAACGAGAATTAAATTATTTAGTCGGCGAGCACGTTTTTGACACCGCTATCTTTGGCGATTTTTTTTAATTTTTTTTTGGCTGTGATAAATGACACGAAAATTTATATATGTGTATCTTACATAATAGAGAATCTACGAATAAAGTTTGAAAGAATAATAAATTGTTTTATGCCCCGAAATAAAGGAAAAACAAAAAGTGAACAAAGAGAAAAAACAAATTTGTGAGTGGGCAAGAAAGTTTTGACACCACCACCTTTGAGGATTTTTCATTTTTTTTTGGCTAAACAGAATGACTTCAAAATTAATCGCGGGATACCTTCTATCACAAAGAACTCAAAAAACAAAAATCAGAAAAAAACAATAATATTTGGGTGCCAAAGCAATTTTTTGCGGGGTCCGAACCCCTTCAAGTTCGGGCCCTGTACGGGGACCCGCACGCCTGAACGTTCGGGGGTCAGCTTAGGGGCCTCCCTACATTCGGCCTGGCGACCTTGTATATATATATATATATGGCAGTTCTATTTGACGATATATATATATATATATAT
>BFEA01000717.1:27590-38680 GCA_003427395.1 Chara braunii | reverse complement strand
ACCTGGTTGCACCCTCTCGCGATCACGGTGTTGGTGCGAATACCCTTACAAGGGTATCTGCCCTGTTTTTTGCAAACAACAAAAGATAAGTTTGGTTTACCTGTTGAAATACAGACCCGAGCTCGGGTCTGTATTTCAACGCGGGTACAACACTTAACTGTTGAAATACAGACCCGAGCTCGGGTTCCTAGGTGCCTGCCATAACGGGCTACGGTGACCGGCATTGCAGTGAAGGGCTTGAGGGGTTGTGGTGGAGGCCGCATCTGTGTTGGCGTGCACAAACTTATTTGTTGACTGGTGTGTTGCCCGACGTGTCAAGAAAGGTAAACTCTCTGTACCCCTTGGTGTGCACGATTCCAGACAGCGGCATGTACCTTTGTACTTTAACAGGAGATTCAAACTGACTTTGTCCAGCCCCGTGGTCAACGGGTGTGAAAGGAACAACGAAGGTTGTGTGTATACATGCAGTCTAAGACACTGGTATTCGGAGTAGCAAGGCAATGAGCAGAAGATTGGGAGCTTGCTTACTAACGGAGGTAATGCTCATTCCCTTGGAAGGAGTAGCGGAAGTGAGGCCAACAGTAAGGATGTGTAGTTTAGTTGGAACACTGTTCATGTTCCAAGCGTCCGCTGTACTTGTTGAGCTATTGTGACTGCTACAGTGGCAAGGGGGAGTGTTGAGACTGTGGTTGTTGCGTTCCGACAGCTGACAGTGTGCAAGTGACTTGCTGCCACATTCCACCAGGAATCCACCTACTGTTGCCTTGTTGTTGCGACCGGAGGCTGTGTGCTCACCTACTGGTTGGTGTGCAAACCATCTTGATTGACCGGAATAGCAAAGGAAACCAGTCGCAAAGGCTGTAGACTTGCCTGCCAGCTGATACGTTGTTCATTCTGTCGGTTGAGGTAGCCGAAGACAAGGCATAGGATTGCAAGACTTCCCACAGTCAACATACTTGGGGTCACGAGCTCGACAGAGTGGCTGAGTCTCTTTGGAGGAGGAGATTGCCGCGAGTTGCAGGGTCATCTGGGAGGAGTTGTTCCGTTGGTTGGGCCATCTTCGTGGCGTTGACTGCGGTTCGATTGTTGTTGCTGCTATTTTGGCTACCATTGCGGGGCCCTTAGGCGTTGAAGGAACCAAGGCCCTCTCACGAGAGTCTGAGTGCACCTCTCCTGGATCTAAGAGTCTTAAAGTTTATTCTTTTGTCCTTCTAACTCTAAGTCTGGTCTATTGGTTCTGAGAGGAAGGCGGCAGGCGGGATTGCAACCCGTAGGATCGCATCAAGACTATGTGGGGAGTCTGCCCACCGATTGTGGGAGCTCTGCCGGAACTCAGGATGAGTTCTAGAGACAGGGAACCATCAGGTATATCTCTTTCTGTATGAACCCACTACTTCCCTGTTTGACTATTTCCCTTTAGGTTTGACTGTTGTATTTATGTGTCCCCCTATGATTTTTGTTTTCTTTTCAGGAGGTAATCAGACTCAATGGAAGGAATATGTGTGAAAAGCTTAAGTTTCTCTTTATTTTGACTGAAAGCAAATTGCGGGATGAACTGGGGGAAGGCGGGAGGAAGGCAGTTTGCATGCGTTTGACCGGGTCAACCAAGGACTGAGCATTGTCTCTAAGCAGAATGGCCCAGGGCAATGTTTATTTGACTGTTTTTTAAGGGTCGGACATTGTTTCTAAGCTGAATGGTCTGGTTGCCGCGTTTATTTTTGTAGGTTTGCTTGGCTGATCTTTGAGACCAAGCATTGTTTCTAAGTGAATGGCTTAGTCTGTCTGTTTTTTTTGGGGTTTCTGACTGAAGTTGGGCTGAAAAATCCAACGTCACGTTTTGAATGGTTTGAGGATAGGCTGAACATTATTTCTAAGCTGAATGGTTCAGCCTTTTGTTGTATTTTTGAGGGAGGATTTCTGATATAAGGCTAAACATTGTTTCTAAGCTGAATGGTTTAGCCTGAAAACCACGCACATAAGTATAAATTGAGTATGATAGGAAGTACTTTATTTATACTTGCATGAGAACTGGCAGTTGGACATTGTTTTTAAGCTAAATGGTCCAGCGCTAAGCATATCATTAAGAAGAGAAGGAGCATTACGAAGTATAATTGGAAGTAATCTGGACAAGTTGAGCATTGTTTCTAAGATGAATGGCTCAGTCCCCTGCCCATATTTTCATTTCTTTTGAAAACGAAGTCAGAAACTATTAAACTTTGGATATTAAGTAGTTCAGGGAAAATAAACATTGTTTTTAAACTGAATGGTCTAGTCATATGCCCAAAGAAGAGAAAAATAGTTGTGCAATATGTTCGTGTATATTTTAAAAGGCATGTTAGGCATTGTTTCTAAGCTGAATGGTCTAATATCATGCCAAATGTAAACTAGGTATAAGGGTTAAATCATCTGAAAGTTCCATGAACTATCTATGAGGATTTTAACTTGGTGATGGTGAAAGTACTTACTCTTTGTGGTTTCGTATTGCATATGGTTGAGTGAGATTAATAACTAGTCTGAGTTTTAGTTTGGACAGGTAGTTGCTTTAGATGCTCGCCACGTACTAGAGTCATAAAAGTTAGTTTCAATTACTGCATTTTCTGAGCCAAGTTTATTTTACTTAGGTCGATTTTTGCATTTTTTTGGATCATTTATTATACTTGGTCTTGTATAAACTTTGATAAGACACTTTCTCTACGGGAAGCGATGCTGAAATTTCTACAAAACCAAGAAGTTAGTTAGATTTTGTCTTTTCAAAGTTAAGTTTGTCTAACTTTTATATATGGCTTAGTAAAAAATATGGAAAAAAAAAATTTCTACAGGGAGTGTTACCCAAATTTTTACTAATTTTAATCAATGAGTCAGACAAAATTGGACCTTGAGAAGTCAAAGTTATTTACAAAGTTGTGGACTTAGCTTTGTATGAACCTGGGGAGTCTCCTTTTCTAAAAGGAGTGCTGTCAAAATTTTTACAAATCTAAGGAGTTAGTTAAATTTTGTCTTAGTTGAACTCAAGTTTTGCTTTTGAGTTTCATATCTGACTTAGTATAAATCTGGGAAGTCTTCGTTTTTAAAGGGAGTGCTACCCAAATTTTTACTAATTCAGAAGCTAGACAAGATTTGACTTTTGAGAGTCAGAGAACATTTCAGTTTTGTATTCAAGTTAATATAAATTTTGGAAAGGGCACCTTTCCTACGGGGAGCGGTGTCGAAATTTTCTTAGTCTAAAGGAGCTAGATTAAGTTTTGACAGGTGACAATGTTGTTGATCAACTATATGAAGAGGAGATATTACTGGGATCTACCATTTCTTTGGACACTTGCTTAGAGGTAGACTTAGATTTAGTTAAGTAGATTGATCTTAAGCAAGATCGTGACATTGAGATGATTCTCCATGGACTTATAGATTTAGTTTAGGGATTGACATGTCTTCTGTTACAGACCCTCTTGGTCGTTTCGATTCAAAGCTTGGACTAGTTTCAACCTGATCCTACGAGGATCATCTTTTGTTATCACTGATAACAGGTCGGTTGCCGATTTGTCGGTTTACAATTCAATTCCAATTCACTCTTGTCAACCAACCTAAAGGTTTTAGCCCTCTGGTTTGAATTGTTTTGTTGTGTTTTTATCCGGACTTTATTGAATGATCATTTAACAAATGTACTGAGTACTTTATTGTTGGAAGGGTGCACTAAGGTTGAGGTTTGTGTGGTTAAAGCAAGGGGTATAAGCGCAGAGATGGTTGAAGTTGACCCCGTGTAGTGCGTGAACTTTTATTGAACCTTTGATGTGATTGTATGTATGCTTTGTGGTTCGGACTTTGGATTTGATTGTCTGCGATCACATACATATATATGGCTGAGAAGGGTCTCACTCTGATTGTGAGAAGTGATCGTCCTATATTAATAACTTTTATTTATATATATACATACATATGCTTAGAGTGTTTACGCAGTCTATTGTGACCGTGCGCAACGGTATTAAAACATATTATACGTTTGAAAAAAGAGAGAGATCCTCTTTTATCCTTTGTCTTTTAAAGTTTCTATATAGTTGGACGTTGTAGTCCGTGACAGCCGTCAAAGTCAAACCCCTTGATTTATCTACAGACCCTGGATGATGGAGCTGGTCTCCAGGGCGATAAGAGACGAATCAGAAGATTGTCACCACAAGTGTGAACCTGTGTACCACCCACTCTCCGCAGGGTGAAGACGAGGGTGTGATTCTCAACCGCACTTGGCGGTTGTTCAACATCGAGAGATTGACCTCTCAAGGCACGTCGACATGAGTTAGCCCTCCGTTCGCACGGTTTTATACTAAGTCTCGTGCATGTCGCCTATCCGATTTCTACGTCAGAAGGTTATGGGATGGACACTAAAGGGACTAGGAGTGTTGTTGTGTTGTTTGTTTTGTGTCGTTCTGTATGTGTGAGTGTTGTGGTGTAATGTGTGGTAAGTGAGATCCTAGTCGACCTACGACGAGTCGAGCTTGAAACTTCAGCCCTCCAATGAGTCGGTTCACGTGCGAGTCCGATAGAGGCGTGAGACCGCCTGTGCCCCCTATGCTACAGCGAACGAGAAACGCCCTCGGGTGGTCCACCTCTGCGATTGCAGTTGATTAGTTTTCTTCATGCGTGTTCGCGACGAGATAAGACCAACTCCTGCGTGACTCGGCTGGGAGGGTCCCGCACTACGAGGGACCAATGCGCTCGACAACGGTTAAGATGAGGGTCTCTTCCCCTCCTTTTTGAGCCTAAGAAAAAAAAAATAGTAGCTATGTTGCATCGTGAAGGAAGAGGACTAATAAAAAAAAGGACGAAAAAAAAAAAAAACTTACCTCAACGACCTCACATCAGCAGTTAGCAAACCCATGAACTGTTGAAATACAGACCCAAGTTCTATTTCCGTCAGGAATCGGATAGGAAAATTTAAACCTTTTCTTTATTTATGCGCGTCATCCTCTCTGTGCAGGGGTCATGCAATCCGCGTGGCCTTTTTCGGCCGCGTAATCTGGGTGATCGCATGGTCGAAATTAATCGACCCATGCTGCATCTACAATGGACTGCTCTAAAAGGAGTTAGCCCAAGTAGTCTGTTATCGAACTCAATCTTGGTATCCGTCGGGTGAAAGTCTGGCATATCAACCTACATGTCGAACTCCTGTTTTATACCAAACAGGAGCGACTCCTTATTTTGAAGTGCTCAGTCCCCAGCAGGAACCCATCCGCACCTGCCCCGCTAGCCTACTGGTCGCGGACCCCCTAAGTGCACGTGTCGGTCCCAACAGGGTAGGATGTAGGTCCTTCAACATGTCGGTGTCAGTCCAAACCTTGACAGGGTAATTCTCAAATCAAGCAGGTCTGAATCCCAACACTCTGCGAGGCGGTCGTCACCTCAACCCGACAACTTTTATTTTCCCCCCTTTCAAACCCTAAATCACGCGGCTATTAAATAAAATAAGTATAAACTTAGTATTTCAAATGGCCACATGCTTTTGGTGCCTCGCCAAACGCGGGGGCCGATTGGTTACACCACCGATCCTCGTCGTCGTCCTCGCAGGCCGCAAGTGTCAGAACCTTAGGCGAAATGCCTTAGCCTTTCGGTTGTCGGTCAGGTTTAATTATTCTTTGGCAAAACCTCATTCTCATCAAGTCAAACCATTCAAACAAAATTTTATCAACAGTCGGACAATGCACGACATTGAAAATCCCGAGCAAATAACCTTGTAAGAGTTTCTGCTCCGACAACTTTCCCAGACTCCATTGAACAACGTCCCCGTCGTTCACATATAAATCACCAACATAGATAAGGATTTTTACGAGACTTCCACGTGAGAGCAACGACCTCAATATACAACAATTTAAACAATCGTCCAGAACTAGGCCGAAACTTTCCACCAATAAAACCAAATACTAATACAACAAGAAAACCGAATCCGACATTAAAAAAAAAAAAAAACCATTGGCCTTTTGTCCAGATCCATTTTCTAAGAACCTACACGAGGATCTTTTTCTGAATGGTCCCAGCATCATTCCACCGACGGCCACTCGAAAATATTTTTGTCTCTCTGAATGGTACCGAAAGACCCCCTGTTAGATCCAAAACGAAACCGATTCGGTTGATACCCGTGTATCACTTGAATTAAACCAAAGTAAGCAAGGAATAACCTTTGACAAATCTTATAAACGAATCAACCTTTTTGCAGTTGTTTATACGAAGTCTGAACGAATCTTCTAGAAAGAAATCATTCATCAAAAGTCTCCGTCCAAGATTTGTTATTATTCCAACAACTATCATATCTGATGTTTCTGATTTTTTTTTTTTTTTTTTGAGAAGTGATGTAATCCGGTCAATGGGATAACATCCTTACATCAAGCCCTGCTTTAGATTCGAGTCTTACCACATTCCCTTCAATTTCGGTGTTGCCACCCTATCAATCCCTTGCATATAGAGTAGGATAACCCCACCCCATAAAACCGAGACTAACTACACCCCAATCTTGTCGGTAAGGTGACTTCGCTTGACACAAGGTAAGGTAGTCACTCCTCCTCTTATGACAACAATAGTTATCTAACTCTATAGGCAGCGCTCTGAAACAAGGTCCTAACACCTTCCTCTTTTTCAACAATAGTGTAGTCTCCATTCCTTAAGCCACACATGATTCGGAAGACAACATCCCGCAAAGGACCAAGAACATAACTTCGGTGCGAACCTCACTATTTCCCGCACAACTTATAATTCCATCAGAAAACTATCAAGATATGACAGCGAACTCACAAACAGTTTCAATAAAAATTCTTCAACAACCATGATACAATTCACAATAGAAGCTGTCAAATGAAATTTCACAATAATGTAAGTTAATCATTCTTCAATCATTGCGAGAGTTCATCCATGTCATACAAATAAATGATCTTAGAAAAATCGCTCAGTACTATCTTATATAATATCAATAGTCAGTTAATAATGATCTGAAATTCAGTGCGTACTGACAACCAAATGAACTCTAAAAATATTGAGTGCAGATCACGAAATTTACAATACTTAAAAATGATCTCTCAGAAATAAAATAACGGGACTCGATATCATTCTAACATCTCAATCTCTCTCACATACGATCGAAAAATACATCTCTAATAAATTTATTTTTATTCTTAGTTGGAAAAACGGACACATTATTCGGATTCGCACAGACTTTGTCCTCAGGTCTATTCAGAATCCTCTTTTCAATATCGTGGTCAAAAGGTTTAAAAATTTTCATCCTATGACCCTGCACACCACAATATGAGTACCTTATGGGTTTGTAATGCCCTAAGGTTTTCTTTTTGTTATTTCCCAAACTCGAACATTGACGTTGTTACCGTATCTCTAAATCCGCATTGGAAGGGGTCGAAGTATTTTATAAAAACTCTCTTTGGACATCCCATAATGATTCATTAAGCTTGACTCAATTATCCTTTCAACAAATCCTTTGACCCCCTTTAGCTTAGTTCAACTTATTCGTAACCGTTGCAACCTTAGTGAGTTTGCAATGACATTCTAAATGATCAGACTCATTACATTCCTCAACACTTATTTGCACCATCTTCCTCTTGCTCTTATCGTTCCTATTTTTTTGTGACTTAGTGAACTTGACTCTCATTAACCTCTCAAATTTAGCCCAAGTTTTGAAAGATCTTGAAAGAAATTCAACACTTGATTTCAACCCTTCAATGATAAAGTTCAAAATGAACAGGAACTTATGGTGTTTGTCCTAAAGCATTAACTTGCTAAGTTTTGAAATGTCTGCAAAAACTCGACAACCTCACTGCCTTTGAAGAGGGGAAACATGTAATTTAATACTCCTTTCGTCATAATGTCACCCTACAAGAGACACACAAATTTATCAATAATCGAATTTAACTATTCAAGTCGAAAAACCTTATCAGTGTATCAACTCAAAACATATAACCTCAGCGTTTAAATGTCTTAAAATTCATAAGGTCTGACTAGACTAAACTACGAAAATGATAATTACCACATTCCTTGAAAAATAAATGGTTAAATTAATACAGGATTATATATATATATATATACATATATATAGATAATCATTCAAGTTGTATTATTCCAGAATGGTAAAATATTTTTTTCTCTAATTACTGTCCATCAAAATCACTCGAGTGTCGTTCCGCTAGGGACAACGGTGAATAATCGTTATTCTCAGGCAGCAGTGCCACTTGTCAAACGTATTGTCTCCCGCTTTTTTTCATAGAAGGCGAAAACCCTCCCAACCATGTCACACAAGAGTTCAACAAAAACACAACAAAATGAGAGATAATTTAGGGATGACATATAAATAATCTCGTGAGTCGTCGAGACAGGTGTGGTCATATCGTCTCATTGTCGTTCTAACTGGATGCGCCAACCGTACTTCCTGCGGTCCCCTCCGACATGATTGGTTCCCACGAGGCACAACTTACCTTCCCTAAGGGGTTGTCACCACCCTTAGGGGCGTATCCCTACCAAGCTACTAACCCACATGCAAATTTTCTTAAATGCAATTGCAGAAGTAGGTCAACCGATGACGTTTGCTCGCTCGATGTAGTATATGTATGTGCGGTTAAAATGCTTATTGAACCTGAATGTCGTTCGTCCCTTAGAATGCCGATCTTCTAAGTATGAAGCGTACGTCGGTCGACTAGGGCGGTCCCAACCAAGCGTGAAACCCACAAGTATCATAATCCCTTAGACGCACACTTCGAGCCCACTGCTGTTTTTTTGTATCGTCGACGAAAAAACTCTTTTTTTTGCATAGTTTGCTCTATAGGACATTTGGTGGAAGATTAACAACACTTGTGGGTTACATGCAAATACACTCGAGAAATGTGGACAACATTTAAGAACGCCGCCCCCCTCCCTCATCCTCACGAGGACCTTTGGTTTAAGGATGTGATTTTTATGGGTACTTTATTATTGGTTTTTACAAAACCATAAACCTATGTAAATGTTACCATCAGGGCAACAATATCGTGGCGTGCATGGCAACATTGTTATCGGGGCAAATATCCTTACACGGGTATTTGCCATGGCAACGATCCGGATGTCCGGACGGTCTGGATTCAGTCCCGAATCCAGACATCCGGTCTGGAAGGTCCAAATCTGGCAAATTTCGAGGAAAAAAAAAAAACAAAAAACGGTTCAGGACCCTTCCCCATCGAGGAGCCATGCCCCCAAAATTGTTTTGGGGGGTTTTCAGGCCCGGTTATGTTTTTTGGGGGGGTCCGGATATGTTCTCTCTCTATAGTAATTTATTAGAAAACCCCAATTTTTTAATTATTAATAATTCATTACCTTTTATTAGTTTTTAACTAGGCTACCAGAGTGGCCTCGGGTCACTTGCCCGGCTGGGCCAAAAAACAATAAAAAAATAAACACCATAAGAATATCTATTTTTATTCTAAATTTGGTGAGGAATTTCGATGTGACCCTGAGGCAAAAGTTGTTCAGTTTATTTTTCTGCATAACGTAGTTTGTTTTCGGATTTTTTGAGGTTGTTTGTTTTCTTTTTTTTTGCTGGGACCTTTCCTGGTCCTTGCACGGGCTGGCCATCCGGGCCCCGGGCGGCCCGGCTGGTAGCCTAGGTTTTTAAGTTTTTTTTTTAAGCTTTTTATAGTTTTTTACTTTTAACTCAAGTTTGGTTAGAAATTATGACATGACTTTGAGGCAAAAGTGGTTTGCATTGTTATTCTTCATAACATACTTTGTTTTTAATTTTTTTTTTTTTTTTTTAATAGTCTGGACATTTCCGGACCTGTCCAGACTTCCGAACGTCCGGATCCCCCCATGTCCGGAGGTCCGGAAATGTCCGGAATTCCGGATGTCCGGAAACTACCGGACACGGGTCCGGTTCCATGTTCAGAAATGTCCGGGTCCGGGTCCGACGTAGCCATGGTCTTTGCCCATGTTTTACATTCGATAGAACGATAGTACCGACTACCATGTCGGAGCCAGATTCGACTGAAAAACTGATACATTTTTATGGGACACTTGAAGACGTCGAGGCTAATACCCTTACAAGGGTATTTGCCCATGTTTCTGCATTCGATAGAACGACCGTTTTGATTACTATGTCGAAGTTAGTTTAAAGTGTAGTATTTGCGAGCTTCTGCACGACAATTTGAGAAGGGTTTCTCAACCATTGACGACGGGATTTTTAAGTTAAAAAATTTGGTGAGTTTGCACGCATGTTATCGTAATGTGCGTTGGAATGTATAAAACTGGTAATAATGCCTTCGACCTCAACGAAAATAAATAAACGGAATTTTGTAAAGTCAATGACTCGAATATAAAGAATATACGGACAGTACGTCGACGCGTTTAAAACCCGGCTACATGATTAGAACTGGTGTAAAATCCTGACCGTAGTAGGATCGGAACTATTAAGAGATTACTTGTTGAACAGGGAAATCGTCGATACACTAGCTATATAACTAGGGGTAGAATACTGACGAGCCTAGAGCCCGTCGTATGGTCGGGGTTGATTGTTTACCGACACGAGTAAAAAAGTGATGAGCGTCAATGGTAATAATAAGTTGGGCAGTTTATGCTGCCCTGTGCCAAGGACGGGGGCTAAGAATTAACAAAGGCCCCAACCAAGCGACCTTACTTGTAGAGCTAGAAAACGACTAGGCCTAATTTTGAATGAAACAAGGTCAACAAGATTTCACTTGTAGAAGTTCAGCTCCTTACCACACTTTGGTAAGAGCTAGCCCAATAGGTAGTTGGTCAGACTTGTATATGACAGACTGATGGATCGAACCCCGACGGTTATTGGGCTAGCTTTTCTTTTTAACAAAAACAACCCAAATTCGTCATCGGACCACTGGTCTAAGGCAAAATTTGAACCTGTGTCATCCGACTTACTATTAGTTAGTTTCTTTTCGTTTTCTACTAGTCACAATGTTTGATTCGCATCCTGGGTAGTTTGTAGACAAAAAACATTTCCTTACTTGTTTACTTTTTTTTTTTTTTTTTTTTTTTTTTTTCTTGTTAGTTTTTTTTTTTTTTTTTTTTTTTTTGCTTTTTTTTTTTTTTTTCTTTCTACGTGATCCCTT
>BFEA01000716.1:680933-696900 GCA_003427395.1 Chara braunii | reverse complement strand
AAAAAAAAAAAAAAAAGGAAAAAGAACAAAAAGAGAAACCCGTAATTTCTTTTTGTCGTTTTCACATTGTGTGTGAGTGATTGGGCGAGCCCCAAGGGCTGTGTGAGTGCCAGACTGAGACTGAGACGTATCTGGTCTGAAATGAGCTCAAGGTGCAGCCGGAAGTAAAAAAAGGTCGTTGTGCCCGTAGCCATCAGCAGGTTTAGGGTTTTTGAAAAAGTCGTCTAGAGAGGATTTGGACTTTTCTTTTTTTTTCTTCTTAAAGCGTATTTGGTCTGTACCTGGTCATTTGTTTTCTGGGCCAGGATTTTATCACCGCTATAGTCCAAAAAAAAACATCGTCATTATGTTTTTATATGCATTATATCTGGATCTGGACAAATGACAGTCTATGTACAGAGAGAAATGACCGTGCGTTTTATTCGGAGGAGGATGGTAGTCGGGACTCAGCATTTCTGGCAGTCGATCTCGGGGATGAGTGGTCAAAAATGAGTGGTCAGCACTACCGTCTTCCCTCGATTAGAGTGCACGGTCATTATGGCTGTATTTGGACCAACATTCGGGCTAGGTACAGTGATAATGACCATGGATGATATGCGTGACGAGGGCCTACCGTTTTCTCTCGAATTGAGCACGGACGGTGGTTATAGCTGTATTGAGGCCAACTTTCGGTCTAGGTACAGCGATAATGACCGCGGAGTGAGGGCCACCCACCGTCTTTGCCCGAACAGAGCGCACGGACTTTGTGTAGATGTATTCGGGCCACCTTTCGGTCCAGATACAGCGATGACGATCGTGCACATTCTATTCGGAGAAAAGTGGTAGTGGAATCGTGTCTTTTGCATCGGCGCGCTTAGCTTATAGCCACGTGTCAACATACCGATTTTTTTTTTTTTTTATTATTATTATTTTTAACGGTCGCACATATATCTACCATTTAGTACTAGACTTTAGAGCTCAATCTCCCCTTGACGATTTTTTTATTTTTACTTTTTAATCGAGCTAGGCGTCGAAATAATTCTCATCGAAATAGTTTTCTTTTTGGGAGGGATGGGAGTGGATGTCAAGGACAAAGGCGCTCTTAACCGATACCCACTATCGGGATCTCGAAGACTCTCCTTCTCCCCTCGCCTCCCCCCCCCCCCCCCCCGGGTAGCCCCCTGGTCCGCGTAATCTCCCCCCCCTCTTTCCTGGATGAGTTGTCGTTTTGGGGGTGATGGTAGATGTTTATTGAAGGTCACGTGAGTTTTTAGTTTTTATTGGTTCTGTTTATATATTTGAAAGTCCTTGTATTATATATTTGAAAGTCCGTGTATTAAGTCATTATTATTAGTTAGGTACATAAGACCCTAGTACAAGTGAGAGGGGGCTGTTCAACAGTGGGTAGATAGGAGGTAGGAGGTAGGCAAGGCAGTGGTCTTTAGTGGTAGTGGGGGTGGGGATAGGTTGCAGGGTCTGAGCTGCTGGGGGTCTGTGGAAGGCCCGCAGACGCTCAGCCCGTAAGCTAAAGCTGGATGGTGATTCCAGATACCTCTGGGGCCAAGGTCCCACTAGCAAAAAGGATAGGATCGAGCTCCGGAATCTGGATGTGTTTTATGCAGAGATGCAGAAAAGCAGTTCAATCTCGATTTCCTGCACATCTCCATAACCTCGTCCAGATTCAGGCATTTGATCCAATCCTCTTTGCTAGTGGCACCACGCCCCGGGTGTAGTGTCGACGATATCCGGCCTCAAATCCTTTTATGAAATGGAATTTGAATTAAAAATTAAAATTAAAATGATTAATTAATATGTATGTTCAAGGCTACCAGAGTGGCCCAGTGTTACTTATCCGGCCGCCCCCCCCCCCAAAAAAAAAAAAACATTTTTTTTTATTTGGTTTTTTATTTTAAATTTGGTAAAGAATTTCGATGCGACCCTGAGGCAAAAGTTGTTCAGTTTATTTTTCTGCACAACATAGTTTTTTTTGGGGATTTTTTTGGATTTTTTTTTTTTTTCTGGGACATTCTCTAGTCCTTGCACGGACTGGCCACCCGGGACCCGGGCGGCCCGGCTGGTAGCCTAGGTATATTGTTTCCTTGCCCCCCAAATAAAAAATAAAAAAAATTCACTTTATTAATATTTCTCAAAACAATTGAGGCCGGGGACCTCATAATTTAACCTGGAGTTATCCCAGCAGCCTCAGCCGGTTTTGCTTATCGAGCACCGATGTCGCTTCGAAACTTCTCTCTTCCTGTACCTTCCTCACTAGCCTGTACTCACAATATCTGATCCTAGCCTGCCTTTATCAGCTACTACTGGGCCTACTTCGACCCTGGGACTACTTAAAATACAGAATCCATTAAGAAACATTGCACTTGGTGCAGTAGTTGCCCCTATCCAAGATCCTTTACTCTTCAAGTCCATGAGAATACGAGTTAAAATAAGACTCCAACATAAAGAGATAGATGATTCGTAAAGATTGCTTGCGGCTCAGCTACTACTGGGCCTACTTCGACCCTGGGACTACTGCGGCCCATTGGACGCCGTCCGCCTATCGTGGCACTCGCCTACTTGGTCCACTGTGACCCTACAGAACCGAGTGCCCTGGTATTTAATCTGAGTAAGTGGTCTCCTAGTAACTTCCTTGCTACTTTGCCGCTTCCAGCATTGTAGACTCGCTGCTCCCTTCTCCTTTCGAAATGTCTCATCTCCACTAATCTATGGGCCAGATCCCACTGGCAAAGAGTATTCGAATAAGCCTCTGAATCTGGACGTGTTTGTTGAGAGGTGCAAACAATTGTGATTGAACTGCTTTTCTGCATCTCTGTGCGGAACACGTCCAGATTCGGCCAGTTATTCCAATCCTCTTTGCCAGTGGGATCTGGCCCTAATCTAACCTAATCTAATATAATCTCCCGTGTTGTGGAGTTCAAGTAGTAGCCATTTTTTAGATATAAGGAGTCCTGCATCTGGCCGTACTGTTGCCAGTTTCCCTGCCTTGCCCAGGTTGGTTTGAACCATTTGAGTTGGTTCCTGGATCCAGCCTTTCCCCTACGTTGCCCGCGCGTCTCCAGTCGTCTCCGATCGCTGTTTTAACCTCCAGTCCACTCGGATCGCTGTTTTAACAGCTTTTTTAAATCCTCGTTTCAGCTCCACATCCGACGTAGGCGGCTTCTCGAACCGAGCTCTGTTTCTGTCTGCCCAAATAATCTCCATCATTATACCTCTGAGTACATGTGCGACGTACCTGACGTAGGGGGTTGGAATGGGAGGAGAGATGGGTGTTGTTGGGGTTTCTACCCAGTGCCCACTTTCCCGCACATCTCTTACGGTAGAAACCCCAACAGCACCCATCTCTCCTCCCATTCCAACGCCCTACCACCCGTTCTCTCTTCCAGTGGTACTCCCACCACTTCCACAGTCGTTAGAGGCCGGGCACTTCCACCAAAGGTGCCGAGTTGATTCGAATGGCCCAGTTACACCGTCCACAACCAAGTTCCACCACCATTGCTTTGCTCAACAGCCAAACTGCTGATGGGGTGACCAGCAGTGATAACGTCCAGAGCAGACTGACTTGCTTTCCATTTGGTAGCCTGATCAATATTTTCCACAGTTGATTGAACTTGGTTTCTGCCTCTGGAATCTCCTACCCCAGCATTGTTTGCCATCTGTGCTTTGCTATCGATGCTGGGGTCCTTCCTGCCATTCTCACTGCCTCATACCCTTCCTTTACTGTATACTGTGACAGATTGAGGTTTACCATTGATGCCCCTTCCTTTTCCAGCTCCAGGCTATCGGTTCGATATTCAACTCCTGCAGTGGCACTCTCCCTATCCATTTCCAGGATCCTTGTTCTCCTGCATTGTTTTTGCATTTCCACCACTCTTATTTGACTTCGATTACTCCACCTCCTTATGCTCTCATTGCCCTCTCTGCTTAGCATGTTAGTGTGTTCCGCCGCTCTCCACCTTTCCATTTTTCTGAATCCACCAGTTTCCACACTGCCTCTGTGTTGTTCTCTTCCGCCGCCTTGTACCATGTTCCGCAGGGGGTCTACCCCTTCTGGACGGGGGGGTCTACCCCTTCCGGACCTACCGTCTTCCCCCGAACACAACGCACCCCCATTTTGCCTGTGTCGGGCCGGAAACATACCTTGTATAAGTTCATTTTCAGGGTGCGTCATGTTCGGGGGAAGACGGTAGTATAGACTTCTGCCCGAGGGGGTCTACGCCTTCCGGACCTAGTATAGACTTCTGCCCGGGGGGGTCTACCCCTTCCGGACCTAGTATAGACTTCCAGTCCTCTGGTATAGCATTTATTACTGTCCTCCAATGTTCTTCCGCCGAGTGCAGTCCTGCCAGTTCTTCCTTAATTTCTGATACCGACTTCCAGGCCCCCAGTAGCGGTGACCACAGGTCTCTGATGCGTACCACCCACCTCCTTATCCAAGCTTGACCGAATGATGACAAGGATCCGTTGGCTGCCAGCATCTCCCCATTCAGTTCCTTAATCCTTGGGTTCTCGAATATGATCTGCGTCAAGACCTCTTCCTTCGTATGTGGCTGGTTCTGCACCTCGGGGGGGTGCTTCCTCCAAGCTCTACAGATAGCATTCCAGAAGCTTGAGGTCCGTTTCTGCTTACAAAAGGAAGGTATGAAAAAGCAGGCCCAGATGTCTTCCGACCGACGTAGCCTCCAGTTTTTCATTAAGATTCTTTCTGCAAGTATAATCCAGTGTTCCTTCGGATCTGAGATTGCGACTCCCACAGTTGGCCAGTTCGTGATGTAGAATTCCACTGTAGTCCGTGCTATGTAGAGATGCATAAGAGTGCGATTCCATCTCTCCCTGGCGACTTCACTTTTGGCATAGACCGCAATGTTTCGGTAGTGTCTACTAACTTCATCGGTCTCTCCAAGTCTAGTCTGGACGTAGTAGATAGCCTAACCGCTGTGCGGTCCCACATTTCTGATTCCAACGGGAGGTCGAATATGTATATTGTAAGAGAGAGGCAGAAAAAAAAGATGAATTAAAACATAAAATAAAAATGATTAACTAATACGTATATTGTAAGAGAGAGGCACAAAAAAAAGCTAATTTTTCTCAGTGATGTATCAGGACGGGAAGAGGTGGAAAGGGGATCAGCCTAAAACGTTCTGTTACAGGGGTTGGGCACGGAAAGGGGGACACAAAAGTAATACTTGCATGCAAGCAATGGCCTGAAGGGCACACACTGCAATTTCTGAAATCTGCCGTGTGCCCTTTTGATGGCCACAAATTTGCAGAATGCCCCTGTCAGACGATAAGCATCCAATTTGCACTTCTGCCCTGGGCCTCCAGCCAATTTGCACTTGGCGCTCTGGTTGGCTTGTACCTATTACCGTCTTTGCCCCATTAGAAGGCCGGGTATTTATAGCTGTATCTAGACGGGAAGTTGGTGCAAATATTGACTGCCTTTGCCCCAATAGAACGCCCTGTAATTATAGCTGTATCTAGACTGGAAGTTGGCCCGAATACACAGCTTAAATGACCGGCCGTTTTTCGGGTGAAGACGGGAGCCAGAAGTGGCTGAAGTGGCATCACAAAGTTTAACTGCGCCGCAAGAGGGGCACAACTGGGAAGAGGTTTCAGGCGCAGCAGATGCTGTGAGGGGTGTTTTCCAAATTTGATCCAGTGTCAGAAGGGCACCCTGCAAATTTCAGAAATTACAGCGGCGGCCTGCTGCACTGGTATTGTACGCCCATGCACTTCCCTCATTCTCTCTCTCTCTCTCTCTCTCTCCCCCCATGGTTGAGCGGGTGTATAGATTTAGTTTTCTGGCTGTGACAGATGTACGCCCATGCACTTCCCTCATTCGCTCTCTCTCTCTCTCTCTCTCTCTCTCTCCCCCCATGGTTGAGCGGGTGTATAGATTGAGTTTTCTGGCTGTGACAGATGTAGTTTCGCAGAAGCACCACTCTGTGTCAGGGGTTTAGACTGATTGGATTGCATGGTTGGTGTAATCTACGACTTTTCTCAGGGATATCACTAACTCTGGGCGACGTGGTGAGTCCTTATCCATCAGTACAATGCATGCTGTGCCGACTGTCAGGGTTCAACCTCCCAATGAGTCGCTGAAAGTTGGATGAAACAGCCTCGCACATTCATGGGCTTTTTGTGGACTTGTTTATAAACATGACGACAAGCACTTACACACACACACATGCACACACACACACACACACACACCGCGCACACACACACACACGCACACACACACTCTGTCACACACACACACTCCGTCGTCATCTTTCCGTGGCCCCCATGTGTGTGTGTGTGTGCGAATGCACACACATTGAGCACACGCACACACTGCGCTCACACACACACTTTCTGTTGCAATCTTTCCATGGCCATGTGAGTGAGAATGTGTGTGTGTGTGTGTGTGCGGAAAATTGTCTGTGCTTGTTTTTTTTTGTTGGTTCTCTGTTTTTCTTTCTCTAGCGTTTTATTTGGTTCTCTTTTCTTTTTTCTCTAGCGGTTTATTTGGTGTCCGAGCATGCGTTTCCTCATGCTCGTTTGGCCTTCTTTGTACCTGGTGGGACTTTCGAAAACATTCTCAGCTGTTGTGTGTGTGTGCGGAAAACATTCTCAGCTGTTCCTGTTCATTCAATGCTTTATTAGCATGTGCCCGAACGCTGGTACTTGGACACAAAAAGCAATAGCAATCAACACAATTTCAACTGGTGTGGTTTAAACCACCACCAGTACTTGGCCCAGCTATCGGCTGTGGAAAAGAATAGAGTAGAAACGTTTCTAGTTGGATGATTTTGGACGCTCCTGTAGTGGTCTGTACATTTTCTAAAATCGTGGCTTGCTAACGGGCACAGTTTTAGGAAGTACTTACTGGTGGTTTAAACGTAATGTAATTGTTGTGTAGATTTACTTAACCATGGTGGGCTAATATTTCTTTTTCAGCATGTTGGTTAAACTCTCTCCTTTCTCCCCCCCCCCCGCCCTTCTCTTTTAAAGATTATAAACCGCTTGGATGATTAAATGGATGGATTGTTCTGTTTGTTATTTGTTTTAATCATTGCAGGTTGTTATTTCACGACGAAGGCATATCACCTTCAGTTGGGTGGTGCGTCTGCGGTGCTGGTGATGGACAACAAAGAAGAGGAGCTGATTACAATGGACGCGCCGGATGCGACGATCACGGACGAGAACAGGACGATTTCGGAGGAGGACATTACGATCCCAACGGTGCTGATTCGGATGCAGGACGGAAATAAAATCAAGGAAGCGCTCAGGCAGAAGCAGTTGGTGAGTGTTGTTCTGGATTGGACGGAGTCGATTACGAACCCGGACCAGCGGGTGGAGTACGAGCTGTGGACGAACTCGAACGACAAGTGCGGCGATAAGTGCAACATGATAAAAAATTTTGTGACGGAGTTTAGGGGAATCGCGCAGAACTTGGAGAAGGGAAAGTACACACAATTCACGCCGCACTTCATCACCTGGTACTGTCCTCTGACGTACGTGGACACACATCAATGCCAGTCGCAGTGCATCAACCACGGAAGGTATTGCGCTCCCGATCCTGAGCAGGACTTCACGACGGGATACGATGGAAAGGATGTCGTCATGGAGAATCTGAGACGGCTCTGCATTTTCAAGCAGTTGAACGACTCGGGCAAACCGTGGAAGTGGTGGGATTACGTGTACGATTTCAGTGTGCGATGTCCCATGGACGGCCCGAATGGCCAGCAGCTCTACAATCAAGCTTGTTCTGAAGAGGTCATGAAGTCGCTCGGTGCGTAGCTACAAGCCGACTACCTCGTTCAGGTGTCCGTCTACTGGTCGAATGTTCATTCGAAGCACATAACTGCTCTCGTGTTTTGGGAAACAAACAAAAAAACAAACTACTCTATATTCTTCTCTCATATTCTTTTTGCCTTTCACATATTCTTTTTGACTTTCACATATTCTTTTTGCCTTTCACTACCTACGCTACCACTACTCCTAAGGCTATATAGAGGGGACCCCTGCAAGCATAGCTACCTCGCACAATGAAGCAAGCTGGCTCGCGTTCCAGCAGTGGAAGTCGGAGATGGGGTGGGGCTGCCGGTGGGGGTCCGGCTAATTGCAAAGACCGAGCATTCTGCTAGTATCTGCACCTCCCTCTTCATCGACCGACCGACACCCCCAATCGAATAGCAGTAGTGTCTAAGGCCAACACTCTCCCACACACCACGCGCAACCCACTCACACTCACACTCGCACTCACACTTGCACTCACACTTGCACTCACACGTGTTGGGTATACTAGCACTTACCTTCAATGCATCTCACCATAAATAACAAGAAACACACGTAACATATTTGCAAGAACAACAATCTTAGGTGCTGTAGAAAAGAAAGCTGTGACAAAAGTAGAAGGAACCCTCGTATACATCAGGATCCAGGTGCACTGTTATGAAAAGGAACTGCAGTTATTTTCCGTAAAAACCCTACAGCAATACGATACGTAAAATTCCCATGAAAATACCACTCACCTGCATGTATCTGGGTACCATTGCGTCCAGAAGTAGAGAAGTCCTAGTGTGATCTAAGAATGACTCGCTGTCCCGTTGCCGGCTTGCCAGCATTCGGCCGCAGGTTGGAGGCCAGGGCCGCTGGGCGGGCGGCTAATGAAATTCATCAACTGCCGGCGGGCCTGATTCCTAAGGTCGTGGCGTGTGCTTGCCAGGCAAGAACATGAAAAAGGCTGGGAAGCGTATTGGGGGTTCAAACCACCAGTGCTTCCTAAAGCCGTGCCCGTAAACAAGCCGTGACTATATAACACGTATGGGCCACTACAGAAGCGTCCAAATTCATCCGACTAAAAATGCTTCTAGTCTTTTTTTTTTTGCATGGCCGACAGCTGTGAAACGGTATTCACCTGTTTGCAGTAGCGAATGCAGATCCCATGGCTCGATCCCTAGACTTACCTTACCTGTGTACATTATCTGTGTCGACCCCAGGAGTTGAACCCACGACCTGTCTGTTCCCACAGTTGGTAGACTGTCGTAGGGGCTATAGATGGTAGGGGTTCTATCTGTAGACCTGTCGAATAGTGGTCTTAGTAGTTCTAGAAGTCGTAGCTGTAGGACCTCTGAAAGGTCAAGGTCGTAGCTGCTACAGTCCTGAAAGGTCAAGGTCGTAGCTGCTACAGTATGCGAAAGACCAGAGTTGAAACTTCCGGAAGGTCCTGGTACTGGCCTTTCGGAGCTGCTCACGTTTAGACTGAGGCAAGTGGGCAAGTGGTGGAGTCTACCCGTGCTGAGTCAGCAGTCTCAGTCCCAGTCAGTCCTAGTCCAGTCAAGCAAGTACTGTACGGGACTGTGTGCACCACGGGCATGGGAAAGGGCAAGACCAACGAGCTACAGAAGTATAAATCAAGAGGTAGCGCCCAGCCATTTCATTCATTCCTGCGTAAGCCATGCGGGAGCGCTGCCACAGCGACTTGTGCGAGGTGGTCTGCAGTGAGCCTGCGAGAAGGAAGCTCAGCCATAGCGATAGGGTAGTAGCGGCCATAGCCGCCATAGCTGATAGGAGAGAGTAGCGTGTGTGAGTGTGTGAGTGTATGGTGTGCTGCGTGTGGGATATCCAGGGTGATCCTGAGTGCGAACAGCAGTGTTGAGTGAGTTGACGAACAGAGAGTTGTACAGGTGCTGTGCCGCCATAGCCATTTGAAGTGAACTTGTATCCGAACTGTGTTCTTGGCTACCGTATCTCTGATCTGAGTGGGCGCTTGTCGCCAGTTCGCTGCGCAACCTGTTTGCATGCGTGTGAAGTGTGAATGAAAGCGAGTCTGATTGCAGCTGGGCCAAGTACTGGTGGCTTTTAAGTGTGGGTAATCCTTCTCTAGTAGTTGTGGGTAAAGGGAATCAAACCCGTATCGGTAGCTTGGAAGGGTATAGTCGATTTGAAAAAAAAACAGTTTTCAAATGGAATGAAGCCTTTGACTGTGTGTGTCAGTGTTGTCAGTGGTCCCCACCCCACTGACAGGAGACTGGTCTGATTGTGGTGTTCAGTTGATTTGTTTTTTTTTTTCCTTCTTTTTTTTTTTGAATTTAAAATTGAACCGTTTCCTGATTTATGCGCGTCATCGTTGCGCAGGGGCCATGCTAATCTTCTTTCTTTGCAGTGTTGCAATTTTGATGGATGGCCCAAGTCGATCGACTGATGGCCTGTTTTTCAGATGAAGATGGCCGGTCGACGAGTTTGAACGGTCGTGATTGCTTCTTCTGTTTCTTGTCGTTATGGGTGGAATAGGTGAAGGGCCATTTCACAGCAAAGTAACTTTCGCTTCGACAAACTGTCGACGAATCAAGCCTGCGGGTATGGACAGGTGGTGAAGTATTAGAAACCATCTTGAATGTGAAAGTCACAGGGGTTGGGCATGTTTCCGACATTGGAAAATTGCACTGGAATTTTTTGAATGCCTTGCTTGGCTTTAATGGCGAGGCTCGCCAAAGCTTCCATGGCATCTTGACAACTACGCCCTGTAATGAGTTTTTTTTTTAATTATAAATAAATCAAATAAATCCATAAGAGTTAGGATTGAAATGGGCTTCCCATTCGAGTTTCTAGAACCATTTTAGATAATAATAGGCCGCGTTCCACTGCTCTCGCTATGTGCGAAACGAGCCCATTCAAGTTTCTAGAACCATTTTAGATAATAATAGGCCGCATTCCACTACTCTCGCTATGTGCGAAACGAGAGTGAATCTTCCGCTAGAACATGGAAAGATGCACCGCCATGATTTTTGACTTTCGTGCATGTGAGAGTAGTGGAGGGAGGTCCAATGTGTCTGTTTAGCACGATCCGTAAGAAAATAGGAAGTGGTCACGTCCCCGGGGGAGATACACTCAAGACCTTGAATGACCCGATGTCTGTTTAGCGCAATCCGCAAGAAAATATGAAGTGGGGCGCGTCCCCGGGGGAGATACACCCAAGACCTTGAAATGTTGAACGCCCGTTTTTTTTTACTATCGGAAATTTCTAGATTATGCACGCTTTTGATTTGAAAAGTTGCGTTGTGACTGGTTCTTTTTTGCCAGATGTGGATGTGGCGAATGTCGCTGCGTGTGTTGGAGACAAGGATGCCGATAAAGATAATGACATCTTGAAGAGAGAACAGGAGGCTCAGGTGAGGTGGGGGCACGGGAACTTGTCGGTGTCTGGTCATGATCGTGCGAGCCTCTGTTTGTCTCATCTGCGACGTGCGCCTCTTATATGCCTCATTTGTTTGCGTGCGAATTTCACACATCACAGGCAGGAGATGCTGCGCTTCGTCTCATTTCGTTTTGTTTCGTTTTGTTTGTTTTGTCTTGCCTTGTTTTTCGGTGAAAGGGGCAACAGCCTTGTGATACTTGCTCTTTACTCTTTATGGAACTGATTGTCCCCTGGTAATTCAGAGGTAGTTTAAAATTCAGACATAGTTGGGGTTCGAACTTGGGTCTGTTTATCAAGAGATCAACAGTTGATGGGTCTGTTGGGGTATTTTAAATTCAGCGACATAGACTCAATAGCTGCTTGCGTTTTAGAAAGGTCCTAATCTCATTGTGATTGTTCATTCGTTTGATCCCCCAACAGGATGTGCGAACAGATACAATGTATTCATAAACTTCTCTTTGCTGTTTTAATGTGAAAACCACCGTCTTCCCCCGATTGGATCGCACCCTCGTTTTGGCTGTATGTGACCAGATATATAGCGTCGATACATTCGTTATCAGGGTGCATTATGTTCGGGGCGGTTGTCTCCCTTGACTTCTCTTTGCTGCTGCTTTAGTGTGGAAAGGGTTTCGCCCCTGCCGATTACCGACGCTGACCTGCACTGACCGTATTGCAGCCGACCGGTAGGGCCGACCGGTCGGCGTTCTGCCGGCCAGTCAGAAAACAACCATCCACTGATTTTTTTCAAATCTGAGTTGGGGCCTGTACTGCGCTTGCTGAGTACAAGCCCAAATCCGCTGACAAACTTTTGGGGATGGGGGGGGTGGGGTTGGAGTATTGGGGGGGTATAAGGGGGTATAAGGTTGATATAGGGGGTATTGGGGTGGGTAATAAGGGTGTTGGGGGGGGTGTGTGGGGGTATTGGGGGCCGGTATGGGGGTGTTGGTGGTGTTATTAGGGGGTTTTGCGGGGTGCCGATGACCCCCGACTGGTAGGTGCCGACCAGTCAAGGGCTGCCGACCGTCGGGGGTTCCAACACTGGTGGAAAATTACCTTCTTCACCCGATACACGTACGGTCATTCTTGCTGTATTTGGACTGAAAGAGGACCCAAATACAGTTATAATGGCCGTATGTACGTGGTATTTGGGTGAAGAAGGTAGCTGTGGGACTGATATCGGGGTTTGATCCTTACAGATGTGTGCAGGAGACACATCCATCACACCCCAAATATAGCTATAATGACCGCACGTATGCTGTATTTGGGTGCATATTTGGGTGTCTTTGGGTGTATATGGCTGTGTGCAGGAGACACACAGCCATCACACCCCAAATTTAGCTGTGGGACTAATACCGGGGTTTGATCCTTGCAGATGTGTGTGCTGGAGACACAGCCATCACAATGTGGCCCTGTTTGTGGTCTATATTCACTAGTAATTTAGTTAAGTAGTCTGCATCAAGGTAGATGTGGATCTGTAAAGCATTGTGATTCTTTTGCCGAGGCTTCAGCGCGATTCTCAAGTTGGTTGGGGCCATGTATGTACCGGTGGTTTGAGACTCACCCTGTTTATCAGCATCAAAATGACGCCTTTATGATGAAAGGTAACCACTTTATGATGGATTCAAAATTCAACCCCCTTTATGATGGCTTCAAAATTTCACATTCTTGTGTGCGCACATCTTGTTACTCCAACATGGCTCATTGTGATACTCCAGCTTGGTGGGGAGTCTCAATCTGCCTCGGCAAAAACAGGCTCGGACGTACGGGTCCTTTTAATCACCAGTATGTGTTTCAGTGTCTCTGTTATAAATGGACTGTGCCTAAACTGCGGCAAATTACTAAGCCGAAACTGGACGGAAATGAACAGGCCTGTGGGGTTGCGATTCGACCGTGTTGGTTTGTGCGACACCTCCTAAAAGCCTGCAGGCGTCCTGTCGGCAGCCGTAGGTTACTTGTCTCTATACCTTGCTCGCTTCTTCGGAGTAGTTTTTCCGTGTAGAAACACTTCTGAGTAGAAACACTTCTTCTGAGTAGTTGAGCCAGCGGCCTTTCTCAGTTGGTTTTGCAGGCAAGGGCATTCAGGAGGTCATGGGTTCAATCCCCCATAGCCGCCTGCCGCGTGCTTGATGTTCGTCAGCTGAAGTAGTCGGCATGCCCTCTCCCCCCCCCCCCCCCCTGTGGTCGGTCTTGGTCGGGTCCTGGGTTCTCTGAGAGGCCGTTGCCCCTGGCATTCCTTGCTGGGGGTAGTGCTTAGGTTTGCCTTCCTTCCTGTCCTTAGACACGTGACCCCTGTTCTTGTGCTTAGACATGTAGGCAGGTGGCGTGAGGTGTAATTGTGAGAATAATGTAGTCTTAGAAAACGAAAAAGAAGCTGAATCTGGGTGAAAACTGTAAGTAAAGGGGTATCATGATATCATCATACTTTTCTCCCTGAGCGGATCGATTAGTGTGTTGGGAGTTCGAATTGTGGGAAAACTGAGTATGGCTGTTGTGTGCTATTCCAACAGGTGGGGGGAACTTTGAGCTTGGAGATGTAACTTGTGTTGGGACTTTGAATTGTGTATGGCGGTTGTCTGCCATTCCAACAGGTGGGTAACGATGAGCGTGGAGATGTAACAATTTTGCCGACGCTGATCATCAACAACGCTCAATATAGAGGTATGTAGAACCACACACTTTTTTTGCTCTATGTGGTTGCCTGGCTGGATAGATGAGCTGATGATGCTTCTGGGCGCTGTCCTCCTCCGTCGTTTCTTTTGATGTACTTCAGCTCACGGGTTCCTTTGTTCTGCCTACGGGCTTCGCTCCATTAAACAACACTCTCACCCTGAACCATCAGGAGTCGTCCTAATGAGGAGTCGTCCTAAACAAACACTCGACATGCATTTGCACGCGCTGAATGAGGAGTCGTCCTAAACAAACACTCGACATGCATTTGCACGTGCTTTCTGGACATGCAAAGTTTGGACAAGCCCAACATTTTGAATCTATAGAGTCCAGCACGCTCAAATGCATGGAGAGTCTTGTGTAGTGGAGCGAGGCCCTTTCCTTTTCGAACCTGTACCTGTGCCCTCCTGGACCTTTTCACCCAGGGGTTTCTGAGGCTCATCCCGTACTTAGCTTCTCTCCACGTTATCCAAACCGCTCTGCACCTGTTGCCTCGATGTGTGCGTGCATGTCCGCTGGACCTCTTCTCATCAACTGCTCTGTGGACCACATGCTGTCCGAACCTCTCGCGTTGCGCTCCCACCGTGGCTCTCAACTGTTCTCCCGTTGAGTTCCGAACCTTCGACCTTCCCCAACCCGATCTTGTCGTCCTTTTTTTTTTTTTTTTTTTTTTTTCTGTCCCTTCCCTATCTCTCCTTGCTCGTCTTCTAATCCCGCTCCTTAATTGCATCTCCCTCCTGTTTTGTCTCTCCTTTTTTTGCTGAATCTCCTTCCACCATTCCTCTCTCATACCACCCTCTCGTGTAAACCAGTCGAGGAGCGACTCTCTTTCGTCCTTGCCTTCGATCTGCATGCCACTGTCTTCCCCCGAGCAAATGCGTCCTCCATTATGAATGTACACGAGCTATCTTTCAGGTCGGGTACTGCCGAACAAATGCATCCTCCTTTCTGAATGTATGCGAGCTATCTTTCAGGTCCGATACAGTCAGGACGAGGGTGCATTTTTTCAGGGGAAGACGGTGTTTTTGGGGATTGTTATCTGGGTGCTACCAACTGTGGCTGATGCTATTTCGTGATCAAACCTGGGTGGGGTTCCGGGCCGCCCGGCGGACCGGTGGGGGGCCGGGTGGGGTCCCGGGCGGCCTGGCCGGGCAGTGCACCCGGTCGGTCCCCGGCCTCCCCCCAGCGCACAGGGTATTTCAGGGTTTTCCGACCCCATTTCGAATGCTGGTGGGTTCCCGCAGGCCTATCGGGTCCCACCGACCAGAAAACCCGCGGCATCGGGCCCTATAGGCCTGCGGGAGTGGGTTTGAAAGTTGCGGCGGGTCTGTGGCCGTGGATCCGCCTTGAACGACGGCCACAGAGCCGTCGCAAGTTTCCCGCCCAGATCTGAATGGCGGCGATCTTGCCCGCAGCCCGTCCGTGGGTGTTCGCTGGAGCTGCCCCCTTCGACCCGCAGCCTTTCGAAGTTGCGCCACCCGTGGTTGTTCGCTGGAGCTGCCCCCTTCGCCCGTCATTCGTCGTCGTCGTTTGCAGGAGCTTGTCTTCCTCGCCCGCCGCGCGTCGTCGTTGTCAGCTTGAGCTGGTTGTCGTCGGCCGTCGCCGTTTGCAGGAGCTGCCCCCTTCGCCCGTCGCCGTTTGCAGGAGCTGCCGCCATTCTTCTTCTTCTTCTTCTTCTTCTTCTTCTTCTTCTTCTTGTGTACCGTGGATGTTGGTTAGGTCGCGCGGGACTCGGAAGGTAAGAAAAGCAGAAGGGAGGCCGTCAGGCATGTCGAGCCTTCCCCTCATCTTTTTCTTCTTCTTCTTCTTCTTCTTCTTCCCCCACAATCTTTCTTCTTCTTCGTCTTCCCCTTTGTCCCCCCCTCTTCTTCTTCTTCTTCTTCTCCTGCTTCTTCTTTTTCTTCTTCTTGCATCAGTCGAGCTTCGGCAGTTAACTTATATTTATCTTCTTCGGCCTTTTGGCTGTTTGGGGCAGGGCACATCTTCGACGACCTTAGGCAGTTGTCGCGAACGGCGAACGGGAAAAAAAAAGGCCGTCCTCCTCCCCCTCCTCCGCTCTTCTTCTTCTTCTTCTTCTTCTTCTTCTTCTTCTTCTTCTTCTTCTTCTTCTTCTTCTTCTTC
>BFEA01000716.1:631959-680043 GCA_003427395.1 Chara braunii | reverse complement strand
CCCCACCCAAACCCAAAATTTTATTGCAGATTTGGGGTCCTCTCGCCGAGCGCGGAAAGGCCCCGCCTTCAGAAAAAAAATAAAATAAAAATTCTCGGGTGTTTTTCGGCCCGCCCGGTTTGCCCGGGCTGCCCCCCCGGGCACGCCCGGCCGGGGGCCGTCCTCACCCAGGATCAATTTTTTTTGTCATACCTGTGTTACCCTTTGGGTACTGTCTTCACCCAAATACAACGTGCGGTCATTATTGCTGCATCTAGACTCAAAGTTGCTCCAAATACAGTTATAATGGCCGTATGTTGTATTCGGGTGATTACGCCCGCTCTCCCGCCCCCCCCGCGCCCCGCCCCCCCCTCGCCCCGCCCCCCATCTAGCAGTTGATTGTGCTGCTGCTCCTCTATCGGTGTAAATCCACCGCTCACCTTATGCACAAAAGAGAGAATATTGCTGTGTATCTTTCCATGTTTTAGCAGAAGATTCATTCTCATTTTGCTCGTTTGGTGGGTAGTGGAGCACGACCCGATTCCTCATAGATACTCTTTTGCTGCACGTGTGCCGTTATAGGTTACTGCCGTGCGGGCAGTCCCCTCTCTTACCTGTTGAAAACAAGTAGGTGCATCGTCTCCTTCTCCCGTTCTTGGTTTCCGTTCCTCCCCCCTCCTCACCCCCCTTCCCCCTTTAAAAAAGGGGATGGGCTTGAGATATCATCCTTGAACTGACGTACGCCAGGAAATTCAGACATTTTATTGTGGTCATCTGATTGTGTCCGGATTCAAGCTTGGATCTATATTTCAAGAGTCCGTGGGTGTACCAACTGAGCTGGACCCGTTGGTGGCTTCCGGGTTCCCTTCCTGCCACTTCGTCCCTGTATTTGTTTAGGAAATGCAGTCTTTCGTTTTACCTTCTGTTTTTTTTTTTTTTTTTTTTTTTTTTTTGGTTTTTTTTTTTTTTTTTTTTTTTTTTTTTTTTTTTTTTTTTTTTATAATTTTTTTTTTCCATGTTTTTTTTTTTTTTTTTTTTGTTTTGGAAATGCAATGATATGCATCGGCCTCGTGGAGTTCTGTTGCCATGTGTTAGTCCAGAGGGGGGTTATACTTGGCCTGTGACCGATTGCCGCCCTTGAGCAGGGGTAGGAAACGACTGTCACGAACGCTTGGATAAGCAGCGGATGATACTAAGGAAGTCGATGAACCTTAACCAACTTCTGGTCTTGATGCAGCAGTCGATGATTCTGAAGGTGTAAGGGTATATGCTTATATATATATATTGATTCCGTCCGTGTCCATGTCGCGTCTGTCTTACCAGGAAAGCTGGAGAAGAATGCTGTCCTGAAGGGTATTTGTGCAGGGTTCAAGGAAGAGACGGAGCCAAGTGTTTGTCTTGGAGGAGGTATGTTAGACACTGACCTCTGGGTGCCCCTGTTGTCTTTGAGGGTCCTCGTATTGTGTGAATAACTATCTCAGACTTTATGCTCAACTCCTACCATCTTCTCCGGGATAGAACAAACGGTCATTATCGCTGTAGTTGGGGGTGAAAAAAAAAGGGCAGGCGGACAGAAGCCGCGGTGTTTTTACGAACAAGAGGGACATGGATTTCAAGAGCTTCTTTTCTTTTTTCCCTTGTACGTGCATGTGGTTGTCGCAACTTGTCGGACACACACACAGTCTGTAAAAGTCGGTAAAAGTCTGACCCGGCAAAGTATTGCTTTTTATGGTGTGGAGTTCTCTATAGTGAACTTTACAACACATAGACACACACACAGACACACACACACACACACACACACACACACACACACACACACACACACACACACACACACACAGAGAGAGAGAGAGGTGGGGTCAAGGAAGTAGATAAGGCAGTAGTTACTTTGTTGAACCATGGGAACAAATGCTTGAAATGGGTCTTTTTAGCTGGGGAAATCATATAGTGAGAATCATACAAGTCTGTTGTAGGGGATGCTGACTGTGCATATGTGACAGTCACCAGTACAACTGCAGAGGCGTACGGGTGTTCGTGGAAGGGGGATTTTGTTAGGGTATTGTTGGAGGGAGGAGTGGGGTGACAGAAGGCCAAAGCTCTGTTTGTTTTGTTTGCATGCTTGGCAAAAGAGGTTTCTGCCTTCTTCGCCTGAATAGAACGTACGGTCATTGTCACAGTATCTAGACTGAAAGTTGCCCTAAATGCCAGCTATGATGTCAGTGCGTTGTATCTGGGTTAATACGATGGTAGTTTTTCTTCCAAAATCTCTAGGAGTCGCGCATGATTGTGCAGGCTGCTGACGATTGTGGGGTGGAGAACGTAGATTGTGGGGATAATGCCTACTGTCGTCACCCGAACAGGACTCGCGCAGTCTCCCGATGATTTTGACCGATTTGGGGTAGTATCTTGCTGTCCGGAGATGGCGATACTGACCAGGCAAGACAGCAGGATGCCCCAAATCGGCTATAAAATGACTGGGAGTCCGATGTTCTGATTGTGCGAGATGGTATCCACATTGATTCACAATGAACCTGTGCTGAGCCAGATCCCCTCGATAGTCCGTCTTTTCTTTTCTTTTTTTTCCCCCGTTCCTGTAGGATCTGTACTGCTCTTTCCCACAGCGCAATACATAGGGGAAACGATGGAGGCATTAAGTAACCAAGCTGTCATCTTCTTTTTTGGTGTTCTTTCCCATGTTTTTTTCCCCCTCGATGTGTGCTAATCTGTTTTTTGTCATTTTTTTTGAACTTTTTCCCCCCTCGATGTGTTGTTGGTGTATTATCAGATATTGAGACGAACGAGTGCCAGGCAAACAACGGAGGGTGCTGGGAGGGGTACAATGTAACGGCATGCAGGGTTAGTAAATAGTCACCCTTGCCTTTTTTCTTTTTATGTTTTTTCATACAGTTGCCAACGTAGCATTGCGTTTTTTTTTTTGTTTTTTTTCCTGCTTTTCCATTTTTCAGAAACCAGAATTTCCTATCTCCACGTAGCCGTTTTCGGATGTTTTATTTTTATTTTTCAAATTTGGACCATTTTTCGCTTTGTCATCCTTGCAAAGCGGGCATGCTAATCTTCTTTTTATGCATCCTTCCAATTTTGATGGATATCCTGAAGGACAGAAGTCAGTTCCCTCCCCTCCCCCCCCACCCCCCGCCACCCCAAATTTGGACCATTTCTCGATTGATGCGTGTCATCCTTGCCCGACGGCCATGCTAATCTTCTTTCTTTGCATCCTGCCAATTTTAATGGATATCCCGAGGGACAGAAGCCAGAGTTTCTTATGTGCTTGTATTTCTCTTTTTGTGTACCACTTTCTAGTGCCTTCATTGTTGCCTTCCATTCTTCTTGTGTCTGCCTCTGCAGGGGGTGATCTCATGTAGAACTTCTGGCCGTGCTCGATTGGTGCTAAACACATGATAAAAAAATATGAATCTGGCAGACCTCAAGGACCAGGTTCATGATTTTCGTGTACAAACATAACGCCTGTGGGATTCTACGCTTGCCGTTCTCGAGCACTTGCACCGTGATCACTGGCGTAAAGCTGGTCTGATAGAGAGAGATGCTTGTTTGTCGGTCTTCAGCTGCCTGAAGGGGCTGGTGGGGTCCTCAGCTGTGGCGACTTCTGCGAAACTCTCGATCAGAAGCATTTTGACAGCACGAGCCTGTTGCCGAAGGGGAAGTTTGGCTATTATCGGTGCGACGGGTGGAAAGCGAGCTGCTATGCGGTGTGAGGTTTCGGGGTAAACCGGGGAGTTACGATAAGAGAGTTTTAACCAAATAGGGCAGGGTGGCTATAGGCAAGGGTGCTTCATGACCATTCGGCGTGAGGGGTAAATCTGCCGTTAAGCAGTGTTAAGCGGCATTGCTGGGTGTATCCTGAACTCGCTTTAATGCCACTTCGGTTTTTATGCTATTGAGGACCCAGGGTGGCTATCGGTGAGAGAGCGCTGGACAACCACTTCGGTTGCAGATAAGCTGATATTGCTTAACAAGCCCATGTGATTGAATGGTACGCATTTGTCACCGGTAGCGAATAGCTCACGAGCTAAAATCTGTATGGAATCCTCTGATTATATAGAACTAAGAATGGTAGAATCTCCTTCTGAATAGTAGAAGAGAACTAAGAAACTTCATATTGCTTTCCAGTCTCTGGCTGAATGTAGAGAATCTGTTCACATCCATTCACATGCAATACAGAACTTGCCCCCGTCAGTTACCCGCAGTCACGGTTGCTGATTCATTGAATTTGGCATGGGGCACCTTTGCCCCTCTGCTTGAGAGAGGGAGAGAGAGAGAGAGAGAGAGGTAGAGAGAGAGAGAGGTGGTGGGGACTGATGTATCACCATTTTTTGTAATTTCTGGAATGTAATGGCAGGATACTTTCAGAGGGAGAATTTGTGAGTGTCCAACAACTCCAGAAGTGACATATGTTGGGGACGGTTTCAAAGACTGCAAACGTAAGTCATAAAAACTCCTTTACTAAGCTCAAAGCTCAAAGCTCAACGCTCACAATGGTGTGGCTTTTCGATGGCTTTCCGATTGATGCATTTTCTTGCTGCTTGGAATCTGTAAGGCTTGTTTGGTGTCCCATTGGAGCGTGTCATTGCACCGTGTCTGTGGCGTTTGAAAGGCATTTGTTCATTGGAGTGTCATTGTACCTTGTTTCTAGATCTTGTTTAGTTGTTTCAGGCCCCGGCTGCTGTTTTTCTTTGGTAAGGGAGAGTTGGAGACGTGGTACACATGAAAAGTGTGAGTAATGAATTTGCATAGTGCTATGGGGTGTTCATTGCCTTGTTTGCTGTTCGAGAGACTTCAAAAAAGACCGTACTTTTCTGTTTAGTACGGTGTCATCTGTACTCACTGATTCTTGTCGCCTTTCTTCTCTGTCCATTGACAAACAATAGAAAGATTTTACAAAAATAGGTCAAATTATCTACGATTAGATTATTATAAAACAGATTAGCAGTGGTTAAAGGATTATTGATCAGCAATAGAATTGTCATCAAAACACTCAGTAAACCCAACCATCCCACATTAGTAGCTTTTAGTTTTGTGGGTTTTGTTTTATTTAGTCAAAAAACTTTTGGCGAAACTTTCAAGGCTAGCTGCTGCAGAATCTGCTATTGGGCTCGCTATTCTTGTTATTACTTTTCGAATTCGTGGCACTATCGAAATCTACCCAAACCAAAACAAGTGGCCCATTTCCGCTTAAGAAAGGTGCCTCAAAAAGAGGCGCCTTAGATGATATAAGAAAAAAAAAGTGATAAAAAAGAGAGTAATAGCAAGCAATAAAGATTTTTCACGATCCATTGGTTTATAGAAAATCCATGTTTTAGGTGTTTCAAAATACATGACTTTCACAAAACGTATATAATAAAAGCAACTAATAACGCACTCTCATGGTTGTTCGTTGCACGTGGATGCTGGTTCGTCGCACGTGGACGCTGTTTTGTTGTACTTGAAAGGTTCATTGTTATGTTCCTTGAGCGGTATGTGCGAAGAATGCATGCAGCGCATTCGCATAGTTCTTGTGTTTACGGTTCTCCGATGCCGGTTTTGTTCCGTATCTTGTCTTGCGGTCCAACCTGCAAGGGTGTCTTGAGGAATAACAACCGCCTCCGTTCCATTTCGATTTTCGGCCCTTTTCTGTTTTTGTCCTTTCGAGTCCCCTTTCCATTTGTCAAGTTGAATCCAAAAAAAAATAAAAAAAATGGTGCATGGCTTTGGTGTCTGTTGGTGCTGTGAGATGAACTGCCATCTGCCATCACTTGTACTTGCTTGTTGCCAAGTAGGGTGAAATGCCATTTTGTGCTTCATGGTTTTTTAAAAAGTGACGAAGTCCCGTTCCGGACATGATCGTCCTTTCTTGCTGGTTCTCTTTTTTTTTTTTTTACTCTTCCGGACCTAATTCTGTTTTTTTTCCCCCCCTTTTTCTTGCCTTTGGGTCCTGAGCCTGTTAGTATCTGGATTGTTGTTATAACTGTCATTGTCCGTAGCTGATGCTCGACAGACAAGGGCTCCCTCGACTTTGACTAGCCCAGGCCTCATGGTTTTCAAACACATCCACTTCTGTAGTCTATTGTGAGAATGCTCGTACTCGACAGCAGACAGTTTGTACACGAGGAATGCGCCTTTTTTGTTTTGTTTTGTTTTGATTAAGGAATGCGCTTTGGTTGTGAGGAGATTGGTTCTCCTTGTAGCGCCGTGTTGCTTATTGTTTCTTAGGGGGAGATGCTGTAGAGTTTGACGTTAGCGCCATTTTGCTCGTAGGGTGATGGGAGAAGCTTCTGCTGAGTGCTTGTGGCGGTTCTCTGTCCCTGCGCGTCATCACTCTGTGTATCTGTATTTTCCGTCGCTCTGTCTGGTGGTTCAGAGTCAGTGGACTCGTTCGCTCACACCTACCTTTTTGGTGTGTGATTTCTGTGTGAACAGCTTCTGGTCCTGGGCGCTGCAGAGTCGATAATGGAGGATGCTGGCAGGAGGAACGTGATGGAAGACGCTTCACGGCCTGTGATGTGAGTGTAGTGTGGTGCATTGGATTCCTTTCTTTGTGTAAAACATGTCTATAATGTTGAACAGTAGCAAGCTAGGCTACCAGCCGCGCCGCCCGAGGGAGTAGATATCCCATGAACAAAGTCATAGCTTTGTCCTCAGTTTCATATGAAGTACAAAAAAGAATTAAAGGTAATAAAGTCGGCAATGTGCTTGTTTTCATGGGCAGCCCGGCCGTGCAACGACGTCCCAGTACACAAAAAAAAGAAAAAAAGAAAAAAAGAAAATTTAACAAATCCAAAAAATCCGAAAAAAAACTGAACAACTTTTGCCTCAGGGTCACATCGAAATTATTTACCAAATTTTGTTTGACGATGTTGATGAGTCGGTGAAACTCCGACGAAACAGTTTGTCACAGCCCCTCGTTTGTTGTCCTCTTCTCTCTCTCTGCCTACGGTTTTACCGGGCAGTTCTGTTTGTGACGATATATATATAACTCTGACGAAACAGTTTGTCACAGCCCCTCGTTTGTTGTCCTCTTCTCTCCCTCTGCCTACGGTTTACCGGGCAGTTCTGTTTGTGACGTTATATACAGGGTAACCGACGTTCGGGAGGGGGCAAACACCCGAACGTATGGGACCCCTTGGGGATGTGTTCGGCCGTTCAGGCTGAATGCGGACCAAAAAAAAAAAAAAAAAAAAAACATCAAAAAAATCTGAAAAACAAAAATGTTATGAAGAAAAATAAAATAAACAACATTTGCCTGAGCATTACATCCAAATTCCTTACCAAATTTGAATTAAAAATAAAATACGGAAAACAAATGCTAACAAAAAAAAAGAAGAGAATTAAATTTAGTGAGTGCGCGACCACATTTTCAGCACCGCCATGTTTGGCGATTATCTTCTTTTTTTTTGCACAGCCAAATGCCCCGAAAAAATGTGTACTTCACATAATACAAAACCCATTAAAAAAGTTTCAAAAAATATTAAAATAATAAAATTCTTTAGGGAAAAAAAAACAATTACCCAGCCCATGTGTCTGAATGGTACACACAGGTAAGTGTTGATGACACAGGTAACGACTCTTACGAGTTCAAATCTTGATGGATTCAGAGGAGATCTACATAGTTTATGATGGGAAAAGTGAGGTATGAAATTTTCCTTGTAGATGCGGGTGAAAGCTGCAGAAAAAAAAAAAAAAGGTCTGCAGCATGGCAACTCTGTTTCATTAACCGCGCCTCCCCCCCCCCCCCCCCCCCTTCTCCCGGAGGATGTGACTGGTTCCTGTTGTTGATTCACAAGCAGGAAAATGTCTAAATGAAGATGAAGAAGGTTTGAAACGTAGAGATTGGGCCTCGTTCTCCTACTCCCGACATGGGCAAAAGACAAAAAAATATGTCAGTGCATCTTCGCATGTTCTAGCGGAAGATTCATTCTCATTTTGCACATTGGGCGAGTAGTGAAGCGAGGCCCATTGTGTAGTAAAAGTCTCTACGTTTCCGACACATCGACCAGGATCGGTTACAACTGACATAACATGATGATCAGTTGCAGTGTACATACCGTGATATTCAGCAGGATATATCTTGTTCGCACTAGAATGCAAGGGCCTCGCTCCACTACTGGCAAAATGTGTAAAATGAGAATGAATCTTCCACTAGAACATGGGAAAAGATCATACTTGCGGCGCACCAGTGCGGTGCGCCTTGCGCCGTGCGCGGCTCTGAGATGCGAGCGCATGTGCGCAGACCGCGCACAAAAAGCGTACAGGCGCAGCACACTGTGCAGGGCGCAACTTCACTGGTGCGCAGGCCTTCTTTTTGTTGTTGTTGTTGTTGTTGTTGTGTGTGTGTGTGTGTGTGTGTGTGTGTGTGTGTGTAGTGCAGGGCAGCTGCCGTCGTAAACTTTGATCCGAGTTCCCGCCCTGTACGGAGGGCATTGTTGCCCCAAATGTATCCTACTCTACTATCAGGTCGCATACAGTCATGATTGGCAGTGTCAGAAGAACGCCAAAAGACAACTATGTTTAGAAAAACAAAAGCAAAAAAAAAACAAAAAAACAGCCCGGGGGTCATCTCGTATCTCCTACTGACACTACCTTCTTCCCCCAAATAGAACATTCGGTCATTATAGCTGTATCGGAGGCATCTTTCCGTCTAGATACAGCTATAATGACTGTACGTTGTATTCAAGGGAAGAAGGTAGGATTTTTCTGACGGCAATGATGCCTGGAATCACGCCCGTAGCTGAGTCTAGAAGGGTCTTAGGGCGTCGCTGCACTCCTCCGGAAATGCACAAAAGACAAAAAACATGGCGATGTATATTCACTTGTTCTAGGGGAAGATTCACTCTCGTTTTGCACATTTCGAGAGTAGTGGAGCGAGGCCCATTGTCAGGTGTATCCGTTGTCCAAAAACGGGAAGTGAGGCCCATTGTCAGGAGTATCCGTTGTCCAAAAACGGAGCCACGCCCCATGAGGACGGGCCTCGCTCCAGTMCTCTCGAAATGTGCGAAACGAGAGTGAATCTTCCGCTAGAACATGGATAGATACACCGCCATGATTTTTGTCTTTTGTGCATTTCGAGAGTAGTGGAGCGAAGCCCGATGTCRCGGACGTTCTCTCTCTCTTTTCTTTTTTTTTTWTAGCAAAGACACCAAGGAAACACAACTGTCAGTTCTGTCGTTTTCTATATCTGGAAGTAATGAGAGGAAAGCAACGGTTCCACAGACGCGTCCTCATCATGATTGTATTGGACCTCTGAAAGGACTCGGATACACTGGAGATAGCATTGAGTACAGCAAACATGACGACACACTGAGCTTTTGGCGCAGCGCGGCCCTGAAAAAAATTTGCGTGGGCGATGTCTGAATTTTAGCTGGGCGTGGGAACTTCGATTCACCCTCTCCCCAACTTTTTTTTTTTTTTTGGTTGACCCTGAATTTTGCCCATGCGGCGCACTGGGTGCGTGCGCCACGTGCGCAATGTGCAGTGCGCCTCATGTGCGGGAGTGGCGCGCATGGGATGCGCCGGAAGTATGGAAAAGATACACCAGCATTTTTTTGGTCTTTTGTTTATGTGGTGGGTGCGTGGTGGACCAAGCCCCCAAATCTTCAGCCTTATAACCAGCCTTCTCTTCTTTTTTTTTCTTTTTTTTTTTTCTTTTTTTTTTTTCTGGCTTTATTATATGGTAAGCTGTCTTTGTGTTTTCTGCCTTTTTGTTCGCCCATCCGTATATCTGCCTTTTGGTTGGTCTGTATGAAGAAGCATGTGCTGGACCGGCCCATTTTCTTCTTTTTAAATGGATTCGCTACTTACACTATCGTCCCAATCGATTTGATCAGGACTCAAAGTTGTGTATATGGTAAGCTGTCTTTGTGTTTTCTGCCTTTTTGTTCGCCCATCCGTATATCTGCCTTTTGGTTGGTCTGTATGGAGAAGCATGTGCTGGACGGGCCCATTTTCTTCTTTTTAAATGGATTCGCTACTAACACTATCGTCCCAATCGATTTGATCAGGACTCGAAGTTGTGATCTCTACGTTAGCCGTTCCGTCTATGTACCGTTTAGCTGACAGGTTAGGTACTTGGGGGGTTGGTTTCTCATTTAGCGATGCCAGATGTGAAGTGGAAGGTTGAAGACTGATGATGACCCCTTGTTTGTCTCTCTCTCTCTCTCTGTGTCTTTGTGTGCAGGACTCACTTGGTGGTACTGGTTGCAAGTGTCCGATTGGATTCGACGGTGATGGGAAGCAGTGCGAAGGTATTTAGTAAAATCCCTGTACTCGCAATGTACTCAACAGTCTCCTGATGGGTGCATGCAACCACCAATCTAGGTCCTCGTACTTCGTATTTCGTACCTTGTGTGGCCACACGATGTTTTGGTACCTGGGAAGAAGAATCCAGAATGGACGATATGTGATATCTTCGTCTTGTCTTTGTTCAGCTCTAGTCCGAGATCTCATTGAGGGAAGTCCACTTCCAAAGGAACTCGGCAGGCCATCCCATAACTGTATAAGAGCATCAAAAAATAATCTTTGTGGCAGCGTAAAATCCTCAGTCCCACCTATTGAGATATCCAAGGGCTGTTGGAAGGTACTTGGCAGGCCATCCCATAACTGTATAAAGCATCACAGAATAATCTTTGTGGCAGCGTAAAATCCTCTTCGTCCCACCTATGGAGATATCTAAGGGCTGTTGGACTTGCGTTTTGCAGTGCCTTGGAAAATCTGTAGGTTCCACCCCTAAGCCATTCCTTTTTACTCCACAGACCTGAAGAAATTGAAACACAAGTGGTGGTTACCAAGGCAGCCCCTCGTGAACCAAGAAAGCGACCAAACCCAGTAGAGGTAAGAGTTCGTAAGACGAAGATTTCTTGCAGTGACGGCCTCGCTCGACCACTCACCAAATGTGCAAAATGGGAATGAATCTTCTGCAAGAACGTGGAAATATACACCAGTGTTCATTTCTTTCTACTCCGCTATTCCTTGCAGAATGGGCCTCCCTGCAGTACTCACCAAACGTGCAATGAATCTTCCGCGAGAACATGTGATGATGTGAGTATGCACCCGTATGCGTTCCTTTTTACTCCAGTGTTCGTTGCAGTAAGGGCCTCGCTCCAGGACTCACCAAATGTGCCAAATGAGAAAGAATCTTCCGCGAGAATGTGGAAATATGCACCTCCAGCATTCCTCGAAGTACCATAACTCGCGAAATGTGTAAAATGAGAATGAATCTTCCGCTAGAACATGGAAATATTCATTCCTTTTTACTCTGGTATTCCGTGCAGTAACGGCCTCACTGAGTACTTATCGAATGCGCAAGATGAGAATGAATCCACCTGGGAACATGGAACTATACATTGTCTTTTGTGCATGTGGTGACTAGTCGTCCGAGGCCCTAAGATGGGGTCCCTTCCAAGCCTCTGGAGATGAAAGGTCCCGTTGTTGAGAATAACTCACCTTGCAAGAAGAGATGCTGGCTTCTGTGTGTCCAGAGACGATGACCCTACCGCATCTTCACCCGAATAGAACGCTCGGTAATTATTGGCGTATCTGGACTGAAAGTTGCAGCAAATACAGATATAATGACCGGGCATTCTATTCAGGTGAAGATGGTAGTATATTGCAATCCAACCCAAGAATCTTTTGTAGGTGCGTTTTGAGTTCAGATGTCCAGTGCCTCCGAAACCCTGTGGGGTCCGCCCAGAACATTCACGAGTATTGCAGCCACGTAATTGTCTCGATACGCACATCTCTCAGGTTTCAAAAGGCGGCAGGAACTTTGAATACCGTCAGTCAATCAGTGTCGATAATGTCTGTAATTTCAGGTGTTGGCCTCCCTGGTTTGTCCTTGCACGAAGAAGTTTGGATCTTCTTGTGTGGTCCCTATTTCGTCCGTCTGCGAAGAAGTCTGGATTTTTTTTTGTGCCAGTGTTGTGTGTGCTAGAGATTCTTAAAAAAGAAAGGTTTTGTGCCGCATATTGGTCTTTTCGGCATCGGGAAAGGAGGTTGGGTTGGGCAAAGTCTCAGTCTCGGGGCCCTCGATAAAATAAATGGCTCTGCATTACAAGTGGTGTGACGGGTTTTGGAAGCATTGTGCTTAAACTGTTTGAAGCAATGCTTTAAAGCAGTACTTAAACCAGTTGAAGCAGTATTTAACCCTTTGAAGCAGTGCTTAACCCTTTGAAGCAGCGCTTAACCGTTTGAAGCAGTGCTTAACCGTTTGAAGCAGCACTTAACCGTTTGAAGCACGACTTAACTGTTAGAGGCGGTACAACACTTAACCGTCCGAAGCAGTACTTAACCGGGGAAATCTCTCGAAGCAGTACTTAACCGGTCGAATCTCTACTCAACTGTTTGAAGTTTTACTTAGCCGGTTAGTCATCAATGCTGCAAGGATACCGTAAACGGTTGGAGCTGTGCTTAACCACCATTTATTTGATACTGGTGCAGTTACTGTACCGGTGATTTAACCACTTTTACGCACCACGTAACCATTTAATGGAGTACCTGTACTCTGGTGGATTAACTACTTGAAGCCGTACTTAACGATTTGAAAGAGTACTTAAGCATTTGAAGCAGTACCGAACCATCTGAAGGAGTACTTAATTGCCTGAAGCTGTACTTACTGGTTTTAAAGCAGTGCATAAACTGTATCATAACCGCCGGCGCTTTGCAATCATGTACGTTTGTGTTCCGGTGTGTGCTCTTGCAACTTGGGACGATGATTGCTTTTTGCTCGAGTTTTGCACCTTCCATAACTGCAACTGAAGCAATTGTTAACCATTTGAACTGTACTTAACTGGTTTTGAAGCAGCGCATAAGCTGTTTGAAGCAATTCTTAACCATTTGAAGCAGTACTTAACCGTCTGAAGTAGTACGTCACTCTTTGAAGCTGTACTTGACAGAGTAGTGGACACGGCTGCAAGGGAATTCACAGCAATCCATAACCGTTTTGGCCGTCACCCCTGTAAGGAGTACAGCATGAATTCCGATGAGTGCAATCCTGTGCTCTGTTTTGCAGAGACCTATGTCGAATTTCATCAAAACTGAAATGGGCGTCAACCACGAGAACACCCGGGCCTGGAGGCGCCCCACTCCATGCCAATCTTTGCCAAAACGCCAGCGGCGCACTTTTTTTTCTTTTTTGGCCAGCCATTGCGATGTGATATGCTTGAGGTGCAAAATTTCCCGAGTTGCCGACGAAACATATCTTGCAAGGGTCGGCCCGTGTACTACCAGAACTCTGTCCGTTGCTGTGTGAATCGTGGGCTCCGCGCGCGATCTTGAAGGTGGTAATCGCCTTTTTGAACTTCAAAGATATAGATCTTTCCGTTCCTCCCCTCTCCCGCGCCCCCCCCTGAAACCACTAGTACCTTTGGAGGCCGGGCCAAACGACGGCCGCCATTGATAAATCTAATCGATGGCCGTCATTTTGTTTCGGCCTCGTGAAGGGTCGGAGGGCCAGTATTTTCCGAAACGACGAAGGTACTACCGTCTTCACCCGAATATAACAACGCCCGGTCATTATAGCTGTATTTGGCACATCTGTCCGCCCATATACAGCGATAATTACCTGGCGTTCTATTCGGGTGAAGACCATATTGATTTAATGAAAAAAGGCACCTTCGATTCTGGGGAGCAGCAGTCGTGTTCCTTTTCCCACGTCAAGTCAACTCAAGGTCAGCTACATACTCACACTGCGCCCCTCCCCATCATGGTTGGGAGGTATTGATCTTGTTATTTTTCGGACATGCGAATTGTGCAAACTTGCGGTAACCACTGGTTTGAACTTCGAAGATTTTGATCTTGTTATTTTTTCTGACAGGCGAATTGATGTGACATCTGTGTGTGTGTAATCTATGTATACTGTGCAGATATCGACGAGTGCAAAACGATGTGCAGATGTTCTGGCTGCAAATGCAAGAACACGTACGGCTCTTTCGAGTGCACTTGCGCTAGCGATCAGCTTTACATGCAGGAGCATGACACATGCATCAGTAAGTCTCAGGCCAACTTTGAAAATGGATGTAGACGTCTTGCGGAGCTTGATTATCTCAAAGATGTCCAGGTTCATCTGCATAAATCGGAGTCTGTAGACGTACGTAAATGGATAACCAATGAACTGGCTAGCTTGCGGATGAACCTGGTCAAGTTTGCGAGAATCTGATAAAATTTCCGTGTTTTAGCTTTATGATTCGTACTTTTGTTCTGTTTTGGCTTTTTTGCTTTTTTATTGAAGTTTTTCCTTTTCCCTTCGGTTTTTTTTTTTTTGGTTGCGAGAATCTGATAAACTTTCCGGGCGGTGTTTCAAGGGCTATTTCTTTAAGCCCAACCATTTCAATTACCTGTCGAATACTCTAATGATAATATAATATCCTGCATTTTATTTTTTTTAATAAAACAGGTCGTTATGGACTTGGCTCCATATCCATTTTGGGGAGCTTCAGTTCCGTTCCTGTTCCACCGGCAAGTCAGAATTGTGGCACGAACACCCTCGCGCTTCCCTCCGTTTGGCCGATGGACCCCTGAGCAGCATTGATTGCTCCAGATACCTGGAGGATCGACTGTCAGCTTGAATATTCTGGCGGTCTTTTTTTGTTGTTGTGAAAACCTTAAGGCCCCTTCTATTCTGGGGGGCGTCAGTCCGGTTGCTTGTCACCGGCAAGCATTAATCTGGTGTTTCTGCGAGGGTGCTTTTTTTTTTTTCTGTTTGTTTGTTAGGTACCTGCAGTTTTATCTGGCCAGACTGGCAGACGTACTGATCGTCAGACAGGCCATGCAGTCCCAGTGATTTGTGTGCAAAGTTGCAAACAAGTGATGGCGTAGAACAAACAAAGGTTTAGCTAATAACAAAACAAATTGTTCTGAGAAACAATAACAAGTCCGTGAAGTGAAAACAAAACAAATAAAACGAATTCGAGCTTACGCGCTGCGTATGGGCCTTGCCGCTTGGCTCACCTCATGTGAAATGGAGCCCCACGGTCATGCTTTTTTTTGTTGAGCTGTATTGCGAACATGGCAACACACACACAGGCGGATGAATCGAAGGGGTCCCTCCTGGGAAGACAGTATTTTTGTTGTTGAAGGGACCTTCCTTGGCCCCTCCCTGTCCTTGCCGTCCAGGGAAATAAGATGACCCGGCCGCCCGGTTTGGTAATGCGGAACAAATAATAAAACAATGAATTTCAATAATGTCTAAGAATAAAATGACAATAACGAAATGAGAACAAAGATCTGAATTTCGTAAAATCAAGATAGAAAGGAAAAATACGGAAAGAAATAAGTGGTTTGCATGCAGTCTGTATGTCCCTCGAAATGATGATGTTGTGCTTTTATGTTAAATGGCTTTTTGTTTTTCGGTTTTGTGGGGGAAAAGGCGGTCACAACGTGTTCGAACCGGCACGCATAGGCCGAGTACCCTCAAGGGCCGAAAGGCCAACTGCGACAGGGGCGAGGAGCACAGGGCCGCTGGCCGTGGATCTCAGAGTGAAAGGCGAAATCGTAAATATAACCTGTAGGGCATTGTTCGGAGGCTTGGGTGCCGCCGAACCAAAATGGATGGCGACCCCAGCCAAAACAAAAGAGAAAAGTCCGTGCTGGTGCTTCGGCAAAGCTTGGTGCGCAGTTCTTCTCCGCCTTGGCAAAATGAGGCTAGGAGGTAGTGGTGGTTTTATAACTCTTAACCTCCCCTCATCTCTCAAGACATCTACAGCGATTGGCATTCGTCATTTCTCTTTCTTCTCCGGTGACGCATTTGTTGGAAGCGCAATGGGTTGCTCTGCTGTGGGGTGGTCTTCAAAAATGACATGGTCAGGCCAGAGGAAATCCGTCCCCATGAATACTATTCGCAACCCTACTGTGTGGGTGCGAAACAGATGGAGTGCTGTGACCGGCTGATGTGTAGGCAATCAACCCTTCGCTGACTACCGTCTTCACGCAAATACAATGCACGGTCAGTATAGCTGTATTTGGGGCAACTTCGAGTCTACGTACAGCCTACGGTGTACTCGGGTGAAGACGGTATGCTTTTGTGTGTGGACACGGTGTTTGCATGGAGAGTTTCAAGATTAAAAACCAACCAGGACTGCAAAAAAAACAACAGAACAGGGACTGTCCTGCTTTGCGGTGATTATATTCTTGGAGAGGAGAGCGAGGGAGGGGTGGTCAGCTGGCAAAAGTCGATGGAAAACTCTGTCAGACGCTGGAAACTTGGGGCTCTGTGTGGGGTGAAGTGTGGAGTCTTCCGATCCGCCTCTCTATGCCCAACCCTCTGCTGATCGTGCTTTGTGTTCAGACATGGTATTTGCAGGGAAGGTTGGGTCGTCTGTGTGGGTGAGGGTGGAATGTTATCACCAACCTCTCTGTACACAAACCTTTAGTTGATGATGCTCTTGTTTCTGAACATGGTGTTTGCAGGGAAGGTTGGGTCGTCGGCAACGAGAACGTTATGGATAACGATTACGATTCTCTTGAGCGTGTTTGCTTTTGTCGGGATGGCTGCTTATGCGGTCTACAAGTATAGGCTACGCGTAAGTTCCTCCGCATGCCTTTCTTTTTCGCTCTACCATTTGATGAATGCCCAGAACAAGACGAAAAGAAACAAGACGCGCGTGGAAGTGACAATAAAAGCAGAAAAGCTGTAATTAGCACAGACCAAACAAATAGAGGTAATCTATGCATGGTCATTCCTGGCCCACGTATGTCATTGGCCGCCGACCCCTTTCATAGGCAGACTGCCTGCCGTTGATTCATTTTATCGACAGCGCGCTAGCCTGCAAAATTTTAGGAGAGGGTCAGTCGGACTCTCAACTTGGCTGGTGCCATGTACTGGTGCTTTCAGCCACCAGTACATCCCAGCTATCGGCCGCGGGCCCTTTTCCGCGGCCGCCAGCCGCCGATTCAATTTATCGATGGTGCCGGGCCTCCGAAAATGTTGTAGGCGACGGGTTTTCTTTTCAGCAAGGCTGGGGCCGTGTACTGGCGGTCTAATCCTCTCGAACTGCAAATATCATGGATTGTGTGAGACCACTGGGTCTCGATCTCGATTCTCTCGGTTCTTGAACCCTGGATCTGTCAAATGCAAGTCTGGTGTACAGCCACTTGAGCTATAAGTCCATTAATTCGTATGACGTAGGAGAGGGGGAACGAGTGGAAACTGAGGGGAGGAAGACGTGAGCTCGAGTCGTCCCCGTATTTTGCCAAATACATGGTGATAGTAGAAAAGGGAGGATTAGCAGGGCTCCTGTGCAAGAATGACACACTTGAAGCAAGAAAAAAAAACAAAACAGAAAGAAAGAGATGTGAAAAAAAAGAAAGAAAGAAAGGAAAAGGGAAGCAAAGGCAAAGGACAACGCCTGGTCATTATAGCTTTATTTGGCGCAACTCTCGGTCAAGATGCAGCGATAACGATGGGGCGTGCTATTCGGGTGAGGATGGTAGCTCTCCTTCATACTTGGGAGTCGGGACGACTTGTGTGTGTCCATATAAATTGTGTAACGAGTCTTACGTTCTCAGCAGTTGTCGACTTGTGGGGACCACATTGTATATATGGAACGCTATCTCGACTCCAGACGGTTCGTAGGTTCGTCGTTTCCATGGTGTATGTTTTGGGCCCACCTCCAAACATTCTTGACTTGTCGACTTGTTGGGGGGGACCACAGTGTATACATCGAATGCTATCTCAGCTACTCCAGCCCTCGTACATGTGTGTCGTGCTTGACCGTGTGCTTCATGTTTTGCGTGTATGTCGTGTCGTGCGGAGTGATGCTGACGACAGTGTATGCTGTGCAATTATAAGCTGCTTCCTTCAGAATACCCCATTTGGTAAGTTTGGTTTGAAAAAAAAAACAGGTTTTGATAAAAAGGTGAGGCTTTGAAAGCATGAGTCTGACTTATGTGCAATTGGTGGTGTTTTTTTTTTCCCGATTCGGCTGCGCGATTTTTTTTGCAGTCTTACATGGACTCGGAGATCAGGGCCATCATGGCACAGTATATGCCACTCGATCAAGGCGAACCAGGCCACTCGAATAGAATGGATTCGGAACTTTGAAATTGAGGTACAAATGCTTGCGCAGTGATTCGCCCTTTGTTAAACTGGAAGCAGAAACTTTAAAAGTTCAGCTGCATTGAAAAACGCCTGCGACGGCACCTCCGTCTGGAAAATCTAATGGACACAGTTGGCATATTTGTATATGACCTGAAAATTTTGCCTCGGCGAGTAATGATAACCACCCTTTTTGTGTTTGTTTTATCACCCTGTGCTCTGTTCGGGGGAAAAAACGGTAGCATGCCTTTTTAGAGTCGGCCGTTCATCGGTTGTTTCAACCAAAATGAACCGTACACACCATCCTTTGGCCCTTTTTTTTTTTTTTTTTTTTTTTTTAACGGGACACCGTTTTTTCAACTTTTTGGCTTTCGTGGTTGTGTATGTGTGCAGGTAGGGTTTCGTCAGTTCAACCTCTACCTTCTTCCCCCGAATACAATGTACGGTCATGACAGCTGTATTTAGACTGAAACATACCCCAAATACAGCTATAATGAGTATTAATGACCGTACATTGTATTCGGGGGAAGAAGGTAATATTTTTCCCAGCTATTTCTCTACGCAATGGAAGTGCTCGCGTCGCGTCTGGCAGGATGTACCCGCCTGCAGCTTCCCAGAAAATGCATCCATGCAAAATGGGCCATGCACGGGATGTGTTATTTTTCAGGGGGGTGGTTGTTGTGAACTGGTAGTGCGGTACATCCCGCCCTGGTGGGATGCACCAGCCTGCAGGTTCCCAAAAAATGCATCCTCGGATTCCACACAAAATGGGCCATGGACGGGATGTGTTTTGCCGGGGGGGGGTGAACCGCTACCGCATGGGATGTATCACCCTGCAGGTTCCCAAAAAATGCATCCACGGATTCCATGCAAAATGGGCCATGCACGGGATCCGTCTTGCCGGGGGGGGGGGGGGGGGGTTGTAGTGAACCAACTGGTAGTGCGGTACATCCCGCCGCAGATGGTGCAAGCATGGGTGCATCATAGAAAAATGGCCGGGAAAAAAGGCGCCGGTGGTTTAATTTGTTCACTCCGCACTTGCACTCGGTAAGGAAAGAGAATGTAAAAAAAAAGAAATCTGGCAACCATGCGGATTTTTTGTTTCGTCCTTTATTCAACAAGAATTCTGCCCTGGAAAAGAAAAACATAAAAGATAAGTTAGATAACCTTTCTACTGCATAGGAAAGAGTAGGAAAGATTAAGCGTGCCCATTAACAAGCCCCAATTTTAGGAAACGTTCGGGCCACTGCAGGAGTGCCCAAATTCATCCGACTGGAAACCTTTCTACTCTAGTCTTTCGCACGGCGAATAGCTGGGCCGAGTACTGGTGGTTTAAAAACAGGGAAAACAAAAATGTCATGCAGCATTTCGATCACAGGCGTGTCTTTGCTGAGCGTGACGGTCAAGTTGAATTTCAGAGAATTTTCAGTCAACAAGAAATAGCAGCGAATCAGGGACCCAAAACTATCCTCCTCTCCCCCCCCCAAAAAAAATAAACAAATAAAAAATTAAAAAAATCCTGCTCCAGGACATCTATTGAAATTGGAGATATAAAATGCATGTCTGGGCAACCCCAGATGGTGTTGGGACTCGTTCCAGCTCCCGTCTGGAAGCTGGACTCTCTGCAGATCTGTTTTTTTTTTTTTTTTCCAGGCAAAGAGCGGCAGTTTTAAGTATAAACAAATGGGAACTGAGCACGAGGAACCTTTTTTTTTTTTTTGAATCGGAACCGCATAATATGCGCGTTAGTACTGGGGCAAAAATTACACAACTGCCTATGCAGGTCTGTGTGAAACATAACGATGAGTCTTTTCATCCTCCGGGGGAAACTGGCTAATCTCATTTTTTGCTCTGCTTAAAGTCTTTGAAGTTTGCCGACGAGTCATTTCATGACCTGTTTATCAACAGCATGAGCTTGGAGATGCCTGGACGCGAAGACTGAAATCCTAACCCCAGTTGGAGTCACAGACTGGGTGCGATGTATTGGCGCATACGTTCGAGAGTTTGCACTTCGTAGTTTTGCATTTCCATTTTTTGCTGCCGCTGATCGGACGTGGTTTCCCAAAACATGATCTTGGCAGGCCAAATGATGCTGACTGCACGGAGAATGGCAGACTGCTTACCCGGGTACAAACATGCTGTTGGGACAACCCGCAAATGCCAGAAGCGATTGGATAGAGACCCAGACCCGGTTATGTCTACAGATTATCCCTTTCTGAAGGGCATCACCTGAAGAAGTCCACCCGAATTGCGAGGGACGAAATTGCAATCGTGAGGGACGAAATTGCAATCGCGACGGACGAAATTGCAAGGGACATAATGGAGACCATAGTGCACTTTCTCGCTATGGCTGTGACACAAGTCTTGCTACGGCTGTGACAGCGGTGATGCAGAATTGTGCCAAAATGTCTGACGATGAAAGGATTAAGGCCTTACCCACTCTCGTTTCCGATTTGCAGAGACGAAGGAGTTTCTGAACGGCTGTTTTACAGCCGTGATGCAGAATTGTGAAAAAGTCTGAAGATGAAAGGGTTAAGGCCCTACTTACCATTTTCAACGGAAAAAGAACGCACAGTCAATACAGTTGTGTGTCTGGACTGAAAGCCGGTGCAAATACAGCCTTCCTTCATTACCACGCGTTCTGTTCTGGCGGCAATGGCAGTGAGCTGAAAGTTCCTTGGCAGGATAAAACACTTCTTCCATCCTGTGTACTTGGATTATGTGCAGACAGGGATTCACACAGAAAGGTGGGAAGGCATGAGCAAGAGGAATATACCTGAAGAGCTTTGGGAAGTCCTGTCTCGATTCTCATTTGCGTGTGTCGAAAGTAATACCAAAGCCATGCACAAGGATGCATTCTGTAATGCACACATGTGTATGCGAATCGGGCGAAGCAGACCGGAAAACAATCGAAGACACCATGTTATTCGATAACGAATGGGGATATTATTTTTCTGATGAGGTGCTTGTGCTTGGCACTTGGCACTGAGGAGGGAATGGTTTCACCCTTGCGGACAAGATGTAGCATTGCGAGACTTCCATGCAGCCATACAGGTGTTTTGTTTCCTAAGCCTGACGCAAGTATGGAGATGGTGGTTGTCCTCGCCAAGCGCTCATCCTGTGGCTGAATTTGAAAGTCCTCAGCATTTGCATCAACTTCGAATAACGAATCCGTACCTCGTACCTGCAGGTGGTTTAGAACACCATTGAGCCGCTACTCTGCCCTGGCCTCATCTGAACCTGGTCTCATCTGGGCACGGGTGCAACTGCTCATGATTCTTGTTGTCCTGAACATCGTCAGAAAACAGGTCAAGTTCGCTGAGCTCTGATCGTGCTTGCCGGAAACCGTCCAAGCTCTCCCAAACAGTTATCTCAATGTAGCACTGTGGCAGGGTAGTTGTGATGGTGCCGAACTGCGGAGCCCTTAAACCGCAAATACACAGCCCCAGCCTTGCAGAAAGTTTTTGTCGCCACAAGCAAAACTCGAAGGGGACGTGCGACGTGGGGCGCCGTTGAAAAAAAAAATTGTCGGCCTCCGAAGTGGTGCAGGTTGGGGACGTGCGACGTGGGGCGCCGTTGAAAAACCAAATCGTCGGCCTCCAAAGTAGTGCGGGTTTCGTGCTGACACACGCAGGCTGATGTCTGGTGTACTGGTGCTTTAACGGATGTAAAACTGTGACAAAGAAAGATCGATGCAAAACTGCAGCCGATCTCTTCTGTTCCTTAACTCTACGAGTGCAGCTGCATCTTTCTCTTGGTGAAGTTTGCGGCAGTCCCTTGAAAAGATGGTGCAGCAGGCCGCCAGCCGCTCCAAAAGAAGAGAAGGGCTCGGGAAGGCAATCGTCCTCGGATGTGTGCGCTTGTCTGTTATGCTCTGTGTGACTTTGTTGCATGATTTTGTCTGTGTCATCAAGTCCGTCCTTTGTTCGTATGTACACAGTGCGAACAGGTTGCAGAGTATGAGCTGAATCTTTCTGGAGTTTGTTTGTGTGGACCTGGATAGATCCTTATGAGGTGTTGCTTGTTTTCGGATTCTAGCTGTGCCGGGTGACGGAAGTGGCGGTTCAGTTGTGTATGGTCAAGCATATGTGACGGAGCAGGAGCATATTCAAGGGAGTGAATGAGGTCCTGATGTTCTGTGCGATGGGGGTCTGTGTGGATCGTGACTTTTTTCAAGTTTTTGTTCCTAATGTTTGGTGGCGGAGGTTTTGCGATCAAATGATATGGTGTCATGCTATTGATGTTGCAGGACCTACCTTTTTTGTGGTTTATGGTTTCAGGATCAGCTCTCGTCTCTTGCGGAGACGAGAAAATGCTTGCAGGGATTGGACCATGCACGCCTTTGTATGGATCGTTTTTTTTTTCGTTTTTTTCATACGATGTCAAAATTCACTCTATTGTGAGTTTGATGCGGCGGGGAGCGAGGAGGTGATCGATGGCATGCCTGTTCCTGAATAAAGACCAGGGAGGTGGTGGATGACTCTCTGGGGAGCGGATTCGTCTGGGCCTGGAGTGCGAGGGAATTTGGTCGGCAGGTAAACTTGATGTCGCCTCTCCTAATACCTGTTACGGGGTTCGATCTGGAGGCTACGAATGGGTTGGATTGGGTTCAGGAGGAGGGGCCTTTGGGTTTTTTCTTCCGATGTGGGACGACGTTTATCGTTGCGCATGGGTAACTAGGCAGGGCTAGGAAACATGTGTGGCGGACAGGTCGAATAGGAGTGGGTGCAGTTGCGATGATGTCTTCGTTGTTGTTAGATGAAGTGTGCATGGCCATGTGTTGAAGAGGACTAGGAAGGGAGAGGGAGGAAGAGGAGTATATAGTGGGAGGAACGAGCGTCTTTTGCATCTTCCGTCCATTCTCAATGCATGTTTTCAAATCTCCTGTCGGCATCGCGATGGGAGGCACTTTGAAGACGATCAGGGAAGCACATGTGGATGGAGAGAGGGCAAGGTTACTTGCTCGTTGCGTTAGTACTTTTTCTGCATGCCTGAGAGCTGTTGGTCTGTTGTTGGTGTCCTATTGCTCATGTCGAGCGCTTTACGTATCGAATCTGCTATAGTGTTGTAACTGCTTGCACGACAGGAAGCCTGATTTTAGGAGAGGAGAGATATCTGTGGTTGGAAAGGCGGATATAGAGATTGCTTTGTTAACTACGACTGTTTGTGTGCTTGTTCGGGCATCTTGCCGTTGCGATCGTCTCTATTTGAGAGAGCATGCGCGCGCGTGCAATAGAAATACATAGCGAGGAAGGAAAAGAAATAGAATTTACGAGCCTGGGTTGGTGCTGGTCGTCCTTGCACATGCATCTCTTCTGTTTTGGTGAAAGTGTTTGCCGCCTCCTTGAAGCCTGTACAAATTATGAAGTGGTTGAATCATTATGTTGCAGTCAACAAAAACTTACTGTATGGGGTTGGTATTTGATGTCCTTCCCTGCGAAAAGAAGGAGAATGTCTTGCGCAATTGGGATTGTTCTTGTCGTGTGCGAAGGCAGGCCGCAGAGCAGGCGGGTAAATAAGCAACCTGTCATTTCAGTTGTGTTCCTGTTTCGCGCCAATGAGGAACGGGGGCAGAGAAGATCGCTGGGAACAATGTTTGCTGCATCGAATGGCTGGGATGTGCTTTGTGTTTCGAAGATGCTTCGTAATCGATGGATGGGATGTGAAGGCCGGACCAGACGAGTAAGTATATCAGTTTTACGGACACGTATACCCGCATTCGTATCCGATGGAAACCTGTGTTGTGCATGCTTGTATGTTTGAGAGCTTTTTTGCGCAAAAACTTTCCACTCCTTTCCAGAGATCCAGACTGGTAAGTTTTTTGGCACAAGCATTAGACTGTCCTTTTTGTAAACGTAAAGGATCTCGCAGCTGTTCCGTTTCGATCATTTCATTGTTTCGGTTCGAAGCGTTGCCATCTCTTCGTTCGTACGTTGGTGTTATGCATGCTTGCATGTGTGAGAGCTTTTTTTTGCAAAAACTGTCCACTCCTTTCCAGAGATCCAGACTGGTGGCAGAAGCATTAGACGGATACTCCTTTGTGAACGTAAGTGATCTTGAACCCCATTCCGTTCGATCAGTTCATTGTTTCGGTTCGAAGCGTTGCTGTTCTCTTCGTCCGTACGGTGGTGTGTCTGCCTTTGCACCCCCCTGGAGGGGAAAGTGTGTGAACGAGGTTATCATTAGGCTTCTCTTCGTCTGTACGGTGGTGTGTCTGCCTTTACACCCCCCCCTGGAGGGGGGACGTGTGTGAACAAGGTTATCATTAGGCTTCTGGGAAATATATTGTTGGGAACTCCGCTGGCTCTGGAGGAGGGGAAACTTTGTCTGTGATTGGAGTTTTGTGTTCCTGCTTGCGTGCTTGCTTGCTTTTTGAACGAACATGCATTTTACGGTCAATCCTCTCTATCTTATCTATGCTACTATTAAAATTTCTGTACTAGTTGTTTGCCTGCTTTCGTTCGTTACCTTCTCTCTACCTGGACTTGTTTGCTTTTGCTTTTGCTTGCTTGCCTGCTTGCGATTTGAGTGGACAAATGCCCTTCCTGATCGTCTGTTTGTGCTTCTGCACTCTCTTTTCCGAAGGGGCCCTTGTTCTTCCTGCACTTGTGTACAGCTCGCTTTGGGTTCCTAGGGGATATCTATCTATCTATCCATCTATCTATCTATCTATCTATCTATCTATCTATATGCATGAAATATGTTTCTTGCCTGCACTTGTTTGCTGCTTTGCTTGCTTGGTCGCTCCATGAAGGAAGTTTGAGTTTCTTAAGAGGTTGATGTTTCCTAATGCAGTCTCGGTTGATGTGCTTTCCTTTAGCTACACGAAGGCACGCTGGCCTTCGGCCCAATCCGTTTCCCCTGTCGGGATGAGATGTACTGGCAATAGAAACGGGACCAGTGGCTGGCTGTTCAGTTAGCGAACAAGCGTCGACTGTTTCTTGGCATTGCGATCTTGCACGCTGTACACCGCTTTTACAGGAAACGACTAGTAGAACACATTTCTGGACAAATGGATAGGGCGGAGTGCGTCCGACTGGCGTGGGGAGTTGTGGTGAGAATCTTACACCGTCTGCAATTGTGAAAGGTGAAACTTTCCAAGGTTTTGCTTGTGTTTGCCGACGAAAGTGGTAGAAACTTGTGTTGCCTATTGATTCGCATTATTAGTATGTGCTGCATGGAACTGGGGATTGATGATTCCTTGGCGTGGTGAGGTGTAGGGGAAGTACTTGTTTATACTACTAATAGACATTGGGAAGTTTAGTAGACGGGCAGGTGTGTAGATTAGAGCGTTGTGTTATAAGCGAAGTTTGCAGTGTTTGCTTGAGGTATCACAATGGCTGATTTCTTTTCTTTAATGCGAAGTGAGTGTGCAAAAGAGGGAAGCGGGAGGGGGGACGGGGAGGGGGGCGGACAAGGGAGGGAGTAAGGTGTCTTTTGGGGGCGAAAGAGAGAGGGAGGGAGGGAGAGGGAGCGGGAGAGGGCAAGGGAAGGGAGGAGGGAGTTTCAAACCGCACGAACGACAAAGGATAGCCTAATTGTCACGTTTTGTGTGCTTTTGTCACGATGGCTGATTTCTTTAATGCGAAGTGAGTGTGTAAAAGAGGGAAGGGGGAGGGGGGGCGGGGAGGGGGGCGGACAAGGGAGGGAGTAAGGTGTCTTTTGGGGACGAAAGAGAGAGAGAGGGAGGGAAAGGGAGCGGGAGAGGGCGAGGGAAAGGAGGGAAGGGAGGAGGGAGTTTCAAACCGCACGAACGACAGAAGTATAGCCTAATTGTCACATTTTAATCTTATTTGCTTCGTTGTTTACTTACAAAAAGCTTTCGTAATTATCAATAAGGAAGGTTCGTAGAGTCTCTTGTTTCCGACCTGCTCATGCTGGAAGTACTCATGTTTCGCGCTTCAGTCGTCTCTTGTTTTTGCCCGCATATGCTGAACTTGCTTGTGTAACGTTTTGTGTGTGAGTGGAGTGTGTGGTAGTCCACGTGACCGGGAAGCTTTTTGTGGTAGCCCCTGAGCCTTTTTTTTCCAGAACTGTCAGTCTTCCTGACCCCCAAACATAGGGGCTAGTGGCACCACTTGCTATCCGCCAACATTTTGAACGCATCAGGACATCCACGACGTCCAGATGCATTGACAACCTCGGCGGATGGCGAATTTATCAACTAGACCCGTAAGGCAGGGCAAAGATGCATGTACGTACTTTTCACTCCATTTTGTTTTTTTTTCCATACTTTTCGTGTGTTTTTTTTTTGTTTGTTTTATTCCAGGAGATTGGCATTTGTATTCCATGGTGGTATTAAAGGATTTTTTGCGGAAACGGTCGCACATGAAAAATGGCCGAAGTCTAAACACTAGCGGAAACGGTCGCACACGAAAAATGGCCAAAGTCGAAACACTATCTTTGCCTCAACCGCTGCACTTCAACAGCTACCGTCTTCGCCCGAATAGAACACTCCATCGTTATCATTGTATCCAGAGACTAGACTGAGAGCATGTCCACATTAGGCTGTGAAACTCTCAAAATCAAAAAATGAGCAGCCAGATCGAGTCCTTGTAAAGGAAGGACTAGATTTTGCCGCTCATTTTGGGATTTCTCGATTTTGAGAGCCTGGTGCGAGTAGGCCCTGAAAGTTGCACCAAATAAAGCGATAATGACCGGGCGTTCTATTCGGGTGAGGAGGGTAGTACTGTGATTTTTTGTGTGGCCTGCTCGTACAGCCCTCCCTCGCGCAGACCTTGGAAGACGTCAAGGGCAGTGGTAGAGTACGATGCACAAGGCTCGGTCTAATGGTGAGGAATGGTAGAGTACGATGCGCAGGCTCGGGTCTAATGGTGAGGACTGGCATCTCTTGAGAACAGGTCCAGTAATGCATATCACAGTGCAATTAAACCTAACAAGTATATATAAAATTTAAAAATGCTTTCTAATAAAAAAAATTATGCAAGTTAATATTCTTGCCTTGGCACTTTCTTTGCTGAAGGCCAGGTCCTCTGGAACAACTAGGGCGAGGTCCCACCAGCGAAGAGTATTGGATAAATATTAAATATGTCCTCTGGATGTGTTTTAACCAGAGATGCAGAAAAGCAGTTGGATCTCGATTTTCTGCACGTTTTCACAAACAAGTCTAGATTCAGGAGCTCAATCCAATCCTCGTTGCTAGTGGGACCTTGCCCCTGCTGTTGTGGGTACAACTCGAGCTCTCTGTATGACGAGAATGAAAGACAAAAGGGCCTCGCTCCACTACTCGCCACATGCACAAAAGATGCAAAATATGGTGCTGTATCTTTCCATGATCTAGTGGAAGATTCAGTCTCATTTTGCTCGGTGAGTAGTGGAGCGAGGCGAAGGGAGCCCAAAGGGCCTCGTGCACAACCATCCAGAGCCTGTTTCTACGATTTGAGACCTGTTTCAATCGTTCGAGGTCCTGCTGGTTGAATGGTTTGGGGCCTGGTCTGGCTAGGTGGGAGGTGAGTGGGCTGACCTGGTCGTTTGAGTGGCGAGCGTTCGACACACTCTCGTTGGCTTCTCGTTTATATCTCATCTGCAACATGGCCAGGAGTGCGCTCTGTGTAGAGGGAGCAAATGCCCCTGACAGAGTGATCCTGTGTCATCCGCCCTCAGCTGATGCACTCAAGACGGTGGCCCCGACTGTGTTATCCACCCCAATACTTTCCCCACTCCCACTGCCTGGTGCCTATCCTCACTGCCTCTCGCCTGTGGAGAGGGGGAGAGAGAGAGAGAGAGAGAGGTGGAGGCCTGTAACTCTGTCTTGTCGACTGCACCCCAATCCCGCTGCCTGGTGACTGTCCCCACTGCCTTTCAGAAAGAGAGAGAGAGAGGTGGCAAATCGTCCGAGGCCTGTAGCTCTGTCTCGTCAAATTCACCCCAACTCTGCTGCGTGGCGCCTGAGAATTGGTCGAGGCCTGTCTCGTAAACTTCACCCCATCTCCGCTGCCTGGGGGTTACCCCAACTCCTTCCACAGCTATGTACGGCAAGTCTACCTCTGTAGCCTGCACTATCCCCGATAATTTCGCGCATTTTGTAACTAGCATAGTTGCAGCCCACTGCTATGGTGCGCAGTGCAGCGTGGGCCGCTGTGCACCATGCACGAGAGAGGTGCACATGCACGTGCGTGGAAAGAAAAAAAGAGGGAGAGAGACAGAGAGAGAGAGAAAGACCAATCCGCGAACAGGAACGGTTGTAGGCACCCTCACCATGACTGTATCTTACATTCATGGTTCGGTGTTGGAAGGGTCTTTGGCCATCATGTGTGTGTGTGTAACCTTCATACATTGGAATGACAAGGTATGGGTGTGGCTAATGATGCGCGCAAGTTTTGGTAAACAGAACATGAGATCGAAATCACCGAATCGTGCTGGAACCCACTTAAAAAGCCGTACAATGGTGTTAGCAATTACTGACATGAAAAAAGAAGGGGGCGCTTCCAGCTACGCCAACTACTCCACTGTCCACCCACACCTTCCAAAGGCTTCTTTTCTTGTTTTTTCCAAATGTTTTTTCCTTTTTTCTTTTTATGAAGTATTTTGAAATATAGACTGATTTCATTTTTTGTGTGTGCTTCTTTCTCTTTTGTTTTATGTACTCTGTGAACCGAGATAGTTGGCCTGCCTTCCCGGTTCGGTGTTGGAAGGGTCTTTTGCCATCACGTGTGTGTGTGGTGGCGGGGGGGGAGAAGTGTATGTGGTGTGTGCGAGAGTGCTTGCCATAGGGGGGGGGGTGTATGTGGTGTGTGTGAGAGTGGTGGCCATAGGGGGGGTGTATGTGGTGTGTGGGCGAGTGCTGGCCATAGACACTGCGGTTAATGGGGGAGGGAGAAGTAGGTGGGAGGTGCAGCCACTGGGAAAGTGTGAGTCTTTGCATTACACACACCCCCGCGGTCCCTTGGCACCAGCATGCATCTTCTTGAACCACCAGTTGAATCAGTTTGATAGTAATTGCAGGATCTACTACCTCATCCATGGAATATGATAGAGCGAATGATGGTATTGCAAGTATAATACTAGGAAAAATAGTCCAAATGATTTCTATACGAGTCTATAGTGGTTCCATGAACATTTCTCTCTGGAATTGGGTTTTTCTTATAGTGAAAATGCCCAAAGGCCCCCTCTGATGCAAATGCATATGGACCCGCACACGGCGCACAGATTCAGCCTCCGTGTTAATGCTCAAAAACGCGCTAGGTACTGGCGGTTTAATTGTGAGAGCTAGCTATGTTTGGATGGGTCCCCTGTATAGGTTGAGTAGTGGTAGGTAGGTAATGAAAGGTAAGAAAAAAAAAAGGAAGAAGGGAGGGGGGACTCCGAATCAGATCCTTTTCTGTAGTCTGTGGTGTCATAACAATAACTAAAACTTAAACCACCAGTACTTGATCCAGCTATTGGCCATGGAAAAAAGTAGAGTACAAACGTCTCTCGTTGGATGAATTTGGGCGTTCGTGTAGTGGCCAGTACATTTCCGAAAATTGTGGCTTGTTAATGTGCGAGACTTTAGGAAGTACCGGTGGTTTAATTTACTGAATGTCATGGTTAACGGTGTTCAGTTGGGGCCGATCTCCGGAGCCCGAATGGTCGAACATTACGGCCCCCTTGGGGATGCGATCAGCTGAACCCGAACACCAAAAAAATAAATAAGTCCAGAAATAAATGAACAAGCCTCAAAACAATCCGGTAAAAAGTACTTTATGCAGAAAAAAGTTTTTTTTCTAATCATCCTTAACACTCTTAAAGAGTTAAAGAGTGTAAAGGGTCTCGCGTGACGCTCCCACAGAGACCGGCTTGCCAGTGTTGGGAAAGGCGGCGGGGCAAGGGGCGGGCCCACGGGACATCTGTGTCCCTTTTTTCCTTTCTTTAACACTCTTAAAGAGTGTAAAGGGTCTCCCGTTATACTCCCACGGAGACCCGCTTGCCAGTGTTGGGAGAGGTGGCGGGGCAAGGGGCGGGCCCATGGGACACCTGTCCTTTGTTTATCTTTTTTTGTCATTTTGTGGGCTTGCTCGCGTCGTTTCATTTTGGACTCAGGGCCTCGCTGCTCTACTCACGAGACTGAATCTACCGCTCTACTCACGAGACTGAATCTACCGCTGGAGTTAGGAGAAATATGTTGCTTATCGATTTTTGTCGTTTTGTGGGCCCGCTCGCGTTGTTTCGTTTTGGACTTAGGGCCTCGCTGCACTGCTCACGAAACCGAATCTACCGCTAGAGTATGGAGAAATACCTTGCTTTTTTGTTGTTTTGTGGGCCAGCTCGCATTGTTTCGTACTCACAAGACTGAATCTACTGCTAGACTGTGGAGATCCATGGCCCGCGCGTTTGTTTTTCTGCGTCGTGAAAGGGCGGTGGGGACGAACGGGATCAGTCGGACGGGGTGCGGGAAGGTGGGGACCAGGGCAGTGGACGGGAGGAGGGGCAACGCGAGGAGCAAAAGAGGGACCAGCGGAGGCAGGAACGGGATGTGTGTGTGTGTGTGTGTGTGTGTGTGAGAGAGAGAGAGAGAGAGAGAGAGGGCACTGGTGCGGAATTGCAATTTTTTTTCCCCCCCCTACCCTTGGTCCCCGCCGTTGTTGCGGTGGTCAGACGTCTTGTTTTAATAAATTTAATCATATAAAATTATTATTAAAATAACTCTGCTATATTCTTCTCTCGAAACTTTCGGCATCTTTCAGATTCTTTCAACTCACCTTCACTACCTACCTACTACAACTCCTAAGGCTTATACAGGGGGACCCCTGCGAACATAGCGTTGTTGTCTCCCTCCAGCCATCAGAGGGGACGAATATACCCTCCCGCCCCAGCCATGGCCATCAAGGATGGGGTGGGGCCGCCGGTGGGGGTCCGGCTAACGCAGAGACCGAGCATTTTGTCAGTAGCTGCGCCTCTCTTTCTCATCATTCTCCACCCCCAACCAAATTACAGTGGCCGCCAGCGGAGGTCCAAGGCGAACACTCTTCCACACACACCACACAACCCACTCATACTCACACTCGCACCGGGCCCCTGTTGGACGAGGACCCTGCTATTACCGACCACAGGTATCAAGCGGATTATCACCGCTGGTTGGTGCTAAGTGCGCCGCCGGCGCAGATGGTTGAGGGGATTAACCCATGACCACCTTAATGCCACTTGGGTGCTCAACCAAGTGAGCTAGGCTGCTTTATACTAAACCGAACAACTGCTGCCTCGGGGTCGAAAGTGAAAGTCTTTGCAAAATATAAAATTTAAAAAGGGTAAAAACTTGAAAAGCAGTGAAACTAACCGGGCGGCACGGGATGCGTCAGATTGTGCCGGGTGCCCTGGATGGGCCGGCTCCAGGCGAAAGCCCAGTCGAGGTCCCGGGTAGTGAAAAAGTCGACAAAATCTGAAAAACACTTACATAATGCAGAAACGCAAACCAAACATTGTTTTGCCCAAGGGTTACCACAAAATTCGCTATGGAATCTGAAGATAAAAATAAAATACTAAATTATATCAGAACCCTCAGCCCCATTCAAGGCCCTTTGAGCTCTTTCGAGCCCGCCTTATACCCTACGAACAGCCTTCGGTGAGATATCACCAAACTCAAAGACGAGATTGGATTTGGGCATGTCTCAGCGAGCGCAAATTGCCCCACTGCGGGGGGGGGGGAAAAAGAGAAAAAGCAATTGACCCCCTTTCTGGTGTTGCCCAGGTAAAACCCTGGGTGGGCGATCCCCCACGGAAGTTTGCCCGCATCGACTGGCCAGATGGTCAGGGCCGGGCGACTCCGGTAACATATTAGAAAACCAATTTATTTTATTTTATTGTATTTCTCATTATTATGAGCCCTGTCAGGCAAAAAGGCCAGAGCCACTTTGGTAGCCTAGGATTTCTTTCTTAAAAGTTTTTTCACTTTGGTACACCAGGTGGCAGGTACTCAATTGAGTGATGGATTGGTGGGCCATTGATTGATATTATTGGATGGGAAGAGAAAGAAAAAAAAAAACTGAATTTAGTGTGTGTGAGACTCTCTTGCTCGCATGCTCTCTCTGTCTCCTTGTCTGTCTTTCTCTCTTCTCCCCATCCGTCTATTTCCCCCTTCCTCTCTCTCTCTCAAAGTCTCCACCTCGCTACCTTCCCCCCCCCCCCCCCCCCCCCCTCTCTCTCTCTCTCTCCCTCTCTCTCTCTCTCTCTCTCTTTGTCTCTCTCACGCACGCACACACAAACACACACTACCAAACCGACACACACATACAATAGAAAGTTTGAAAGGAAAAGGAAAAGTGAAAAGGGATAAGAACAAAGGAGCGAGTGTGCCAGGACATTTTTGACATCGCCATCTTTGGCAATTTTTCGTTTTCTTCCTTGAGCAGCCAAATGCTCTGAAAATACTCAGACCAGCTACAGCACCTACCAAAACACATTGGAAAAAGGTCCATTTTTTCAGGCACCAAAATGATTTTTGGCGCTTTACGTTCGGCCGGACCCCTGAACGTTCGGGGGTGTAACCTTGCTGGATGTAGTATTGGTTATTAATTTCAGTCTGGAAGACATTTGCAGGTAAATCCTATTCGCAGTCCTCTTTGTCCCTTCTTTTTTTATAGAAAGAATAACATTTTGCTTCCGTTCTTTTTTTTTGCACTTTTTTTTGGGCTCTGGGGATTGCTCCGATTCTGAGGAACAGCAGTCAGGATAACCTTTCTTTTTGTTTCCGAAAAAAAATATAAAAATGGCCCGGTGAATGGTTCAACCAGCAAGAGATAAAGAGTCCTGGCCAGTTGAAGGGCCTCACATTTGTTGTGGGCCCCGGCCACGGTGGCCAGTTGAACGGCCTGCCCCATTCATTGCCCTCTGTACCGAGGGGACTTGATAGTCTCACTTTCTGTTGGTGCCAGCGTCCCAGCAACATTTTTTGGCCAAGTCGTGTGCGAGGCTGCATTCATTGCGCTCAGTATTTAAACCACCAGTACTTGGGCCAGCTATCGCCCGCGGAAAAAAATAGAGTAGAAACGTTTCTAGTTGGATGAATGTGGGCGCTCCTGTAATGGCCTGTACGTTTCCTAAAATCACGTAGCGCTAACGGGCACGGCTTTAGGAAGTACTGGTGGTTTAAGAGGACTGTTTTTCTCCCTTTCTGTTTCGTCCCTGCATGTTTGAAGACCTGAAGCTGCCATCTTTGAGACAGTACAAATTTTCCTTTTTTTTTCTTTCCTTCTTGTTTTTTTTGACAGAGGGTACAAATCGCATAGCATTTCTTTTGACACGTTTTTATTGAATTGTAAAAATTACGTAAACTGCTGGGCTACCAGCCGTGCTGCACAGGGCCTCAAAGCTGGCACGGGACCTGCCCAGGATGACCAACCGGGCGACTGGGTCGGGCGGGGTCGTAGCCCATATCTCACAAGCCAAAAAAAGAAAACACAAAAAAAGAAACAAAAAAAAAAGAGAACTTCAAAAAAAGACTGCATGTCATATTTCGACACTCCACGAGTGTGAACAATTTTTTTCCACCCACAAGTTCTCTTGGAGCTGTTGGGGCTGACCGAGCAGCCAGCCGTGTTTCCAAATAGGCCGCGCCTCCTATCATCATCGGATGTCAAATCAAAGCAATCAAATCATCGAACCAGAGGAAATGCATGATCTAATGCGCATACCACGTTAACAAAAATCTTCGCACACTCATGCTGATTTCTCTACTGAGGCTGGATTAAACTATTTCATTTTCAGTGGCTTTTCCTTTGGCATTTTCTTAGGGCCTTGTTGGACACCACAACAAATGTAAGGATTCTTACAGAATCATCATTCCACCGCACCCTTTTCTTTTTTTTTTTTTTTTTACTCAAATGACGAAAAAAGTGAACTCCAGAATGTTTCCACATTTTTTGCCTTGAGGGTATACCCCCTAAAATATGAGGGTAACCCTTAAGGTGAGTTGAAATGTGAGTTAAAAAAAAAAGAAAGGGGCAAAACGATGGAAATTTCTAGGGAGCCCTTAAGGTGAGTTGAAATTTGAGGGCGGGACCCTACGGATTGCCCGAAAGGCGGAGGTCCTTTCACCCGGCTCTCCTTGCATGAGATGTAAGGGCCGGTAAGTGTAGGGTCTTCCTTACGGGCTGTGGAACAAATTTTTTTTGGGGAGGGGGTAAATTAGTCACCGTGGCCCAGTTAGGGCACCCTTACAATGTAAGGATTTGTAAGAGGTGAGGAACGAGGCCCTCATTTGTTCTATGATTTATGGATTTAGAGGGGATTTAGAGGAGGGACAAATTTTGAAAAAGTACCCAAAATTTTGACTGGTTATGAAATGACTTTTTTGGGGGACTCAATTGAGTGGAATTTTTCATGGGCCCTATAACCCAGCTCTCAATACTAGAGAGAGTGTAGGCGTGTAGGCGCAACAAGTAACTTCCAAATTCTTCACAGAATTTGAAATAGAATAAAAACAGAACAATGTAAAGAAAATCATCTCACACACTTTAAAGGCCTTTCAACCCTTCCAAGCCCCTTTAACGCCCCTCCGCCCCCCGCCCTCCCCCCCAACTGTCCAAAATTAACATAAAACCAAAACGAGATATCCAAATATAAGACTGGATTTGGGTCCCTCTCGGAGGGCGCAAAAATGCCCCATCATCTAGTCGCACTGGTCAGGCCCCTGCGGCGTGGCGTTTCTTGGACTCCTTGAGCCTAGAGAGGAAGAGGGTTGTGGGAGTACCCCTGGTTGATGATGTTTCTTTGTTTGTGGCGTATACGAAGGGGGTCGTTTCCCGGGAAGTGGCCCTGAAGGTAAAAAAGTGCTTCGAAGGGTGTTACCTGAAGAGGCGGTTGTTGAAACGGACCTATGATAGGCTAGGGACGTGGAAGTTCTTGGGGTGCAGGCTGGAGGTTCGGAGGCCCAACCTTACCTGGGTAGGGTAAAGACCATAAAGAGCGAGAACACGATCTGGTCAGGCGGCCACTGGTGCTTCGGACTGGCCAAGACCTCAAGTCCTGGACTAGCCGCCGACAAAAAGTAGCGGTCGTCACAGGGTCTCTGCACCGATTGGACAGAAAATCGCCATCCCATTCCAGGTACTATTGTTGAGAAAATATCGGGCGAAAGGGTTCCCCGACGACTTTTTTTGGGAAGTTCTGGATTGTTTCGCAAGAACCAGGGGTGATATCTGGGGATTGGCAGCAACGCTGCTGCACCTATCGTTGGTGCCCGTAGTTCCCGAGGATGTTTTTTGCGGTGATTGTTTTGCAGTAGTGACATAGTACATATACAGGTTTAGTTTTGGGTATATAGAAGTAAGATTGGAAGCATTTGATCTCTTTTACAACAAGTTCTAGACAGGGCGATGCACCTGTTACTGCTTTGCGAGGAAGGGGAACGTTGGTCTAGTCCCAGGAGGAAGAGGGAAGGCAAGCTGAAGGTCGATAACGTAGCAATTCACAGCACTGCTAAGCGATGATTGGAGCTTGAGAACTTGAGTTTACAATTTGTTGTTTCTGTTGAAGAAGCTATATGACTACTCTTGATTGACTACGACTTGCTCTGCTGTCGTGAATGAAGTTTGTCAGATTTACATGTGGTAGCCTGGTAGAGAGTTTTAAAAACTGAAAGAATGAAACAACATTGATAACAAGGGCTATAATAGCAATTGCTCATCCTGGGCAGGGGTGCCAAAAACAAAACAATCATTTATTATGACATGAGTGCCCTTCTCCACGTTGTCATAATTCTCTGCCTACCAATGCACGTTGGCCTTCGGCTTTTTTTTTTTTTTTTTTTTTTTTGTGTGTGAAAGCCCTTTCGCAAGTCCACGATCCTGACAGTGGTAAGAGAACCGTCGGGATTGAGGTCTTGGGTACGGGGCTGCTCTGTCTATGCCTTTGTCCTTTTGACGGAGTGGATGTACCAGACAATGCAAAACGAGAGAGCGAGGGCAGAAGCCCTCCGCCCCACCATAGTATATGAATTAATAACAAAGGCCCTTCTAAAAAATGGCGGGGGTCAAAGAGGGAAGCAAGCATTTATGTGACCTGGTAGAGCTTGCTCCCACTGCCATCTAGGGCGTGGAGTTTAAGGCATATTTCTACGTCCCCAGGTGTGAACGAGAGATCTTAAGATCTGACTGGCCGTTCCAAATAACTTGAAAATCCCTCCATCAAGCTTAGTCTCACGGCAAGTCGGACCAGGTCTCCGATCTAAGATCATACAATGCAGTTTTTCTCATTTACCCCTTCGGGTCGAGGCTCATGGTACTATTTGTCTTTTCATTTACCCCTTCAGCCCCGGGTTCACGATACTCTGCATATGTTTTCGTTTTTTTTCTTCTTCTACATCATGGAGTTGATCATCCCTAGGTAATTAAGAATTGTCGCATTTACTCATGTGCTGGTGCGCACAGGGAAGGAAGTCGTCTGCTTGCAGTGGAGTTCAAACGCATTACTGCATCTTAGCAGTTCAGGGGTGTACCAAGTGATCTATGTATGTTTTTTCTAAGGACATACTAACACTAAGACTTTTTAACTTATCTATGACTATAATTGCGATCAGATACGTTCAGGTCCGGCCCCAAATGCAGTTAGATACATCCCAGATAGTAGTGCGAGTATGCCCCAAGATTCTCAGTATCAATATTTCCAGGAAATTAATATGTTTTCCCCTCCTTTGCCGTACACTTTAAATTACTGCAATTTACATAGCTATTTGTTCTAACTTGGAAGTATTGCACTTTTGTTCACACATGCTTAGCAAGACATGTGAGCGTCATGCATGAATCCTTAGAAAGTCAATGGTTCAAGGAAACGGAAGAACGTGGAAGGAAAGGGAGGAGGAGGAGAAGAAGAAAGAGGAGAAGAAGAAAAGGGAGAGATACAAAGAAAACGCAGACAAGACGAGGACTATTGTAAATCTAGTCACACTGTATGAAAAATATCTCGAACACAAATCAATCTGGACTTAGAAAGGTAGAAGAAACCCCAACAGAAGAAACATATGTTGTCGAACCCAATCCCTTGATTTTGGTGAAGGTGGGCAAGATGCAGCATCGTGTGATTGTACTGTTCGTTTCGGACAACACCACCGGTTCTCCTTAGGAATCTTTGCTGCCTCAAAAGCGTGGTGGTTTGCTCGACGTATATACTACCGGGTTCCTAGGACGGGAAGGACCAAACAAACCACCAGTATCGTATCTGACCAGTCACGAACCTCCTACCAAAAACATATCTCGTATCAACCTAGCCTAATCGATCAATGAGCCAAATAGCTAGAAAGTTCGTTCAAAAGGACAAGCCTAATACGTACAAACAAGCAGCCGTTCCTCTCACATGCCCGTCCTAGGCCCCAAATCAGTTCGCAAGGGCAAATCCAGCCCAACTCGTTATCGAAGTGACTTCAACCCATAAGTGGCCTTGGATGCCACAATCACAAAAACCTTTTATATGCCCACATCAACCCTTCATGCGTCCCTAAATGTGAGAAGCACACCTCTTCCTAGCCCACATCGATCCATCATTGGCCCCTAGTTACCTAAATCATACCAACCACTTCCAATCAGAAATAATAGTATGAACCTACTGAAGCCAAACACCTCGAAACCTTGTAGAATTTGTTTTGAGAGCAACGTTGATCATGAAATCAAAGGATACACTCATTCCTATAATTCAACCTTCAGAGTGTAGCAGTGTTGAGTGCATCAGCTCGCGTCTTTCTCGTGAAGGCAAGAACTCTCCCGACCATGTCACGCACGAGTTAAAAAAAAAAAAAAAAGTGATAACTTAGTGATGATGCGAAGATAGTCTCGCGAACCATTGAGATGGACGTGGTCGGGTCGTCCCTTCGTCGATGTGTTGCCGGGTTCGCCAGCCTCCCGTTGTCCCTTGTCAGAGGATAGTTTTTTGCAGAGCACATCTTACATTCCCTAAGGGGTTGTCACCTCCCGAACTAGTAACCCATGTGTTGAAAGCTTTTAAATGTAATTGCAAAGGTGGGCAGTCGAGGGCATTTGCTCGTTTCACTGCAGTGTAGTCATACATGGTTAAACCTAGGTTACCTGATCGGACGTCCGGGACCCCCCTGACCGTCCGCGGTTGTCCGATCGGACAACTCGGAGGACGTCCTCCCCGGGCAGACTGTCCGAGCCCGAAAAAAAAAAAAAAAAAAAAAAAAAAAAAAAAAAAAAAGAAAACAATGTTATGCAGAATCATAAACTGAACAACTTTTGAAAAAAAAAAATTGTCCGAGCCCAAAAAAAAAAAAAAAAAAAAAAAAAAAAAAAAGAAAAAAAACTCAAAAAAATTGAAAAAAACGTATGTTATATAGAAAAATAAATTGCACAAGTTTTGCCTTGGAATCATTTCCGACTACGCTGGCAATTTAAAAAAAAATAAAAATAATATAAAACCCCTCTTTTTTTTTACTTTTTTCATGCTTTTAATTGCTAAAATTGGAGTTGTCCGGGCCCGGGCGTCCGAGACCCCCCTGACTGTCCGGCCAGGACGTCCTGCCATCGGACAACTGGTAGCCTAGAGTTAAACACTGTTCGGACACCTTTTGTTGCTTAGGGCGTTGATCTCCTAAGCGTGAAGTAGACGTTGGTCGACTAGGTCGGCCTCAACCAAGCGTGAAACCTTAAATTAATCATAATCGATTGGAATACACATTTGAATCCAATCACGAGTAACTCTCTTTTTGACAAACAAAGTCTATTAAAGTTGAAGTTTGACCAAATTTCAATCGATTTTTTGCATAGAAAAAAATTGCATCACAAAATAATTTATTGCGTGTTTATCAACTTACTCAATTAATCAAAACTTAGGTTGAAACAATAGTTGAAATATCTCGAGCACCACATGGTAGAACCAATAACGCACGATCAAATAAAAATCCGACCACTTCAGGTCGAAATCGTTAAACAAAAAATTATACTGAGTCCTTAACAAAAACTTGGCGTAAACAATAATCTTCATGCATCCGACGAGGTAGTCGGTCTGCCTCAGCTTTGACTTGATGAGAAACGATGCCACCTATTGTTTCTATACGTTGTAGTCTTCTTTTATGATAGGACGCTTCGTGGATGATTTTTTACCAGGTATATTACTGTAAGTGCTGCATGTCCCAATTGACTTCTTTGTCATTATATTCATGAGTTTCTTTTGAGGTTTTCGTTAAATTCCTTCACTTCAAAGTTCGACTCTTTGTGACATCCAAACAGGTGAAAGATAGGAAGAGGACAATCCTTTTCTTTATCTCAAATAGGCAAAATCAATCTCTTTTGCAGGCATCTGTGTACCTACCTGCACATCATGCAAAAGTAACAAACTCAAAGGAATCCAATGCAACCCCATACCCAAGTCAGACGTTTCCATTCATATGGAAACACACATTTTCGTTCATCTTTAACGAACATTCAATGAACAGGTTTAAGCATGTGTAGGTTCACACAAGTGTGAAGAAAAATTTGAGTGCAACAATTGGCTCTGAGTGAAGTTTGAACCTCACTTAAGAAAGCCAAGTAATATAGTAATCGAATAAAAACATAATTGCTGCACAAATCTAAAATATGCTTTCTACATGTTCACAAGTTGTGACATTTCCACGGAATGACCATCCTCGTTCTTCCTCAAGGGCTCTAATAGGCTAAGCTTCGGTCCACTGAAAGGACGGAAGTAAGATAATTCGGAAACAGGGTGTTCTCAAAAATATGTCCCACGGGGTCCCAACATCCCGGATAGTCCCAATGCAGTCCTAACTGCCCAGATGCATCGAAAACCCCAAACCACTAAACCACTTGCTCTGCGCATTCTGAAAAATAAAGTTTGTCCCCCAAAAAGAGACGCAAGTGCGACAAACCTTCAATGATCAACACCATGTGCACTCACTCCCAGTAGTTCAGGTGGGCCGCTCTACAAATTGCATCGTCCCAAACGTTCATCAGCGCCATCCAATCTCTAGACCACGCAGGAGCGCCGCACTAAAGGAAAAAAAACGGTGAGACCAACGCAATCACCCGTAGTACTAGACAACTCCAAAATCCCCAACTATTTGCGTCGTGCATCTAAAAAACAATAATAGTGACCCCCGGCGCAAACCACAAATGCAACAAGCCCGAATGACTATTCCCGCCACACATACCCACTCCAAGTAGTGTCGCAGGTATGTGCATCGGGTCGGGCAATCCCAAAATGGTACGACATTGTCCACAAAAATAGTGTCAATGGTTTGATCTTGTCTCAAATACCGACGACGCGTGTTAAACCACATGGAAGAAATAACCCCGCATATTCTGCAAAATTGGCTCCCCGAACGGACTACAAATGTGCGCCACCACCAATACCACCTCCAGATCATGTTAAACCGAATCACGGTTGCCATCTTATCCTACTCTTTATGGTAATGCCTGCTCTTATAGGTGGGTTTGGAAACTGGTTTGTTCCTATTTTAATTGGAGCGCCTAATATGGTCTTTCCACGATTAAAGAATATCAGTTTTTGGTTATTACCACCATCATTATTACTTCTTCTAAGTTCTGCTTTAGTGGAAGTAGGTGCTGGTACCGAGTGGACGGTCTACCCACCTTTAAGCGGTATAACCAGTCATTCTGGAAGAGCTGTGGATTTAGCTATTTTTAGTTTTCATTTATCGGGTGTTTCCTCAATATTAGGTGCTATCAATTTCATTACGACTATTTTTAACATGCGTGGCCCAGGAATGACATGTCGTCGAAAACCAATACCATTGTCGCTCAACACTGACTTTCGATCGTGCCCAACTAAGAAGGGTTCACTAGACAGCACGCTTTTTATAAAACTTTTCCTCAAAAAAATACCAGCGATGCAGCAAAACATTTTGAGCGACGTGGCCCCCCCAGATATGCTGTTGTTGTCGTGCCACCGATCAAGCAACACCCCCTCTTGCTAGTCTCTCAGATGTTGTGTTGGCAATCGGGCATCATTTCCACTCAAAGCATTGTGTCGTTGCCGGGCTGAAACTCCGGTAGCATGACCCCGTTGGAATGGGGGCTGTTTGTCGTTGAACAAGTCCCCAACTACCGCCGCAGCACTAGCATAAAGGTGGGCAAAAGCTCTCAGCCCTTAGCTATGGTTACCCTTGCCTGCACTCTTTAAATAGCAGTACTCTCCTCCACATGAAGACCACCCTCTCACTTTTCAATTCCAGCACCTCTAAGCGGCACTTTCTCAATGAAGTGCAACATCTGACTTATACTCAAATGAGTGAAAGCATCAGCACTCTACCACATTTGTCTAGGAGCAGGGTGGAATGCTGACTTTTATAATTGTTGGAGGGTGGTGGCCAGCACTCTTGCCCACATGCAAAAGTCGTTGCTCAAGCTAAGCCCTTGATTTGAAGTAAAATTAAGGGTACAGTGTGGCCGCACCTCAGCCACACACTTAGGGAGGCAGTTACTTTCAATTGCCTCCTTTATTTTTCTTTACTTTATCTCAACTATCCCTGAATTTCACCAGATAGCTGCGAGTCTATCATTTTCAAAATATTTTTTCTTTCTTTTTTTGACTGTTTTCTAAAAGCTACAGTCGTTCAAAGTTTGACGTACCTGGTTTTTTTCCCCAATCCAGGTATGTTAAGTTTAAACTGAACTCGACAATTTCTAAAATGGTCATTCAATTTTACAGATCGGACCTTCCCCTTCTTTTTGTTTTTTTTCTTCTTAAGACCCTTTTATTTTTTGCGGGCAGCTCGTTATGTAAGACGTACAACTGCCCACCTCACCCACCCTAAGTTGAACTAAAGTGAAGATGAATAAGGTCTTCTTTCCATTAGGCGCCCGGATGCACTAGGCATCTTTGTCACTTCCAAAAGCGAAAGGACATATTGATTTCGATGAAGTTCGTGAGATGAAAATCCAATAATAGCTAGAAATACGTTGTCCTCACAAATTTGTAAGAGAATGTGTGACCTAGATTTATGTGGAACTAAAGGCTACATTTGAAAGGCTGGCTAACTTAGCTTCAACAGTAACCTTATTGCACTTTGGTAAGAGGAGATTGACGACTATCTCGATATAGGAAGCCAAATAAAAATAGATGGGTATGAAAAAGATCGTAAGGATACAGAGGAGGTTGCGGGTCTTGGTCCTTTGCCCTTTGCATCGGAATGCAAGTGATGCACTATTGTTGTCAGAGAGCATATATGTGAAAAACAGGAGGGGGATATTTGTATAAAATAAAGGATATGAGGTGTTCAGCGAAGAGAGACGAATGTAAATAAGAAAATTAGAGGTGATTTTCTTCAAGGTGGTTTTCAATACTTTGGAAAGTGGAGAAAGGACGAACATTTTGGAAGAGCATACACGCTTCCCAAGTATAAGGACATAACGAAGTATCATCTGATATGTCCTACATATTGAGAAGGTATACAAAGAAATTGCACAAGTTTCGAATGGGATGTTGTTTGTTATATCGTCAAGTCAACATTTTAATCTAAGATTTGTGTCAGTATTTAAGAAGAATCTGAATTAACAAGAAGCTGCATTGGTCATGAAAGAATGTGTACGTTCTTGCGGTGTCATTTGTCATGAAATATATGTTTAGTAAATTGTCTGACAGGTGTATTGTGTTAGCGGTGGAATGTTGCATTTGGTGGTTATATTAGAAATATTATTCATGTGTGTTCAAAAGAAGTCGAGAAAAATGTGTATGGATAATTACGATAGAGCGGTTTCGAGTTATGTGCTTTTGACATGAAGAGTTGTTTTACGGTTGCTTGCAAAAAATTCTTCGCTAGATACTCAGGGATTGTAATGAGCAAATTGTCAAGCCCGCCCCAGGCTTGTTTGATGTATGTCAAATGAGGATGTAATGTTTTCACAATTTTGAAAAATTGGAGAAGCGTCGTCGCTGGATAAAGATTCGTGGATGACGTCTTTTTTTTCCGTTTATAATTAAAAAAGAACGAGCCTTTAAGGACAATATAATGAATCATTAACAAAATTGTCAAACGCTACGATAGTGCATTGACTTTGAATAGGATTAACGACGATGATGATGAATGATAGTTTTAGGGATATAAGTCGATTGTCAATAACAATTTTATTTATTTGGGACGTTACCTACCCTATACCCTAAACGTTAGGGGCAAGGGGCAACATGAAATGTCCCCTTCACAGTGAGGAGAAACTATGCTTGCAGGGGTCTCCTCTAGATAGCCTTCGGTGTAGGTAGTGCAACAGAAAAATGTTACAGAATTAAATAATCATTCTAGAGTAAAATTACATTTTAAATTTTAAATTTTCATTCCATCTTAAAAAATGTAATTCGAATTTAAAAAATTTTCTCCTTACTTGAAAACTTTCCTCCCAAGAATAGGGCATCCCTTCTTATTTGAACTACATGTTAGAGATGGAATGAAAGTCTGGATGAGTTCATGAAATATTTTAATTGGACTGTCATTCTAAGTAAGGATTTACAGTCATAAATAGGTTAATCCAATTTAAATTAGACGATATTTGTTGTAATAGAATAAAAGTCTAATTAAAACATTTCATAAACTTGTCCGTATCTTCATTCCATCTTGAACAAATAGCTGTAGTTGGAAAGGAAAGCTCACATTTAGACGGGAACTTATCAAATTAAATTGAAAATTTTAGAATTTGACAAACATTGGAATGATAATTTATAAATATGAAGAATTTTTTTTTTTATGGAATGTTTTTTCAACTTTCATTTCTCATGGGGATTTTTTTGTTGTGAAAGGCAAAAACAGAAGTTGAGAGAATAATATAGAAAAAGAAAAACAATTGAAGTGAAATTGAACCATAGAGGAGAGAATGTGTTCCATGTCTTTCAAGATTTTAAGTCATGGTCTAGCAAGAAAGAGCAACTGGATGTAATCATCAGTGTACTGCATCAGACAGATAGTGATTTTTATTTTTCTATTTTTTTATTATACAAGCGGTAATTCTGTTGAAGACACAACTGCAACGTTGATGAAAAGTTTCAACTGGTTCATCAATAATTTTTTGAAAGGAAAGAGTTTCTTGTAAAAGCTTTAAGCAACATTGTGTTGCAACTAGCTCATGCAATTATATTTTTTAGAGCAACTAAGGTCTAGCCTAAAATTTGTATCGACAAGGGATTGAATATTGTACCTGTTGATTGCACATGTTGGTTGGTCATGGCGGAGGTGCTCAATTTGTTTATTTGAACTGTGTCATATGTGCAGTTGTGTGGGTTCAAACTAACAATCTTGTGAGCGAATACTATTAGCGGTTCTTACTAAATGTTGTGACAATAGTGAGGGTTTAAATCTTTAAACATGTTCGTTCTACTTGATATTGTAAGTAAGTATGTGTTCGTGGATGTAATAAAATAGGATCGAAATGCATATCATTGTTGGGCTTTGGATGGTAATGCTAGCACTTAGGTGACTCTGAGTCGAATTGATTATGAGATTCGCCGATTATGAAATCCAATCAGCCTACAATCATGGTGGTTTTAAAATTTAGAAGAGACATCAGTTTCCAAGTAGTGTTTATTGTTACACAAGATGGTAGTGAGGTTCAACAAATTCTGGTCCAGTTCGAAGTTCTAAATGTGACAGAGATACCCAAGTGGTGAGGCTAGATGTAACTTGACTAAGAACTTAATTTGATTATCAAGTACTGTAGGCAAGAATAAATCATGAATATTGATGATAAGAAGAATTATAAATTAAAATGCAGCACCAAGGTTGACCAGTTAGTCATCGTGGTCATTGACTAACATAGTGCATGGATCATAATACTGCAAGTTGCGAGATATGTTATGTGGTCTCGTTAGAGGATGTTGGCGGAGTGGTCAATAACGATGGTCGTTGCGTTGCATAGTATTGAGCTTAGCGCATATCTTGGCCTTCGTGTCGTAATTGAATTTTTGATACTTGCAGTTCGAGTTGTTACATATGTTTTTATTCGTTTTTTTTATTTACTCCTACGTCGTAAGAAAATTTTGATTTTTAAAAAATATATATAAAAATGAGAGAAAAATTAATTGTGGCCACAAAAAGAAACTCTCGCAGCAATTTGTAGGATAAATTGGTTACTGAAATGAAAAAGTGTTCAACGTCAGTGATTTCCCCAATCATAAGCTAAAAAAAAATGAAAAAACAATAGGAGTTTGTAAATTAACTGCTTTTTTTTTTTTTTAATATACTGAGAAATAAAAGTTTTATTTTTTATTTTTTATTTTTTATTTTTTATTATTATGATTGTTATAAAGGATTGTCGAGTACTGGGGACATTGCCCTAGAAGAAAGTTTGGTTGGGGGTTCACGCATCGGATTAAGCCCACTTGTTGGCACAAAGGGCCCACCAGTTACTCAAAATCTTTCAAGATCGGAGCTCTCAGCACAGAGGGAAGATAGAGGTCTTGCTACACGCACCGGTAGTACTTGTCTAGACGGAAGCTACCAGACTGCTCTGGTAGGATGCACTCTCTTCGAACTGAGAGTCATGCGTCCCCGAGGCACCAGGTCGGGAGGCAAATGCATCGCATTCACCGGGTGTTGTGGGATGAGAGTTACTCTTACTAGGGAGGGGGTGAACCCTTCACTCCTCTCATACTTGTTCCCATTGAGGTTGCCTCTCCCGGAGCCGTCTCCCGTCCATGGCCTCATCAACCCGAAAGGGAGGTACGCGATAAGACTGTGAAAAAAAAAAAGTACGGCAAATTGTCAGTTTGCATTTTTTTTCTCACTTTTTCTATGATTGTGTTATTGCTAGGCTCATTAATTGTTACTACCCCTCCTTCAAATTTTTTAGTGGTGGGGGGAGAAGCGGTTCAAAGCGCGATATATTTCAAGGTTTGCCTACCAAAATGGAAGGGTTGGCGAAGTTAACCGAAAATGTTGGATTTTGTGTCTGTGCCGACTGACAATATGCGGTATGTGGCAGAAATTGGGCTTGAACAACCATTTTGCTAAAATATATATTTGATATTTCTAAAAATTAAGGCTATCAAAGAGGCCCATGACCACTTAAACAACCGAAAAAAAAATAATAATAATAAAAAATAAATAAATAAAATAATATATATATATATCGTCAAATATATATATATATAGTGAAACTCCGACGAAACAGTTTGTCACAGCCCCTCGTTTGTTGTCCTCTTCTCTCTCTCTGCCTACGTTTTACCGGGCAGTTCTGTTTGTGACGATATATATATATATATATATATATATATCGTCAAATAGAACTGCCCGGTAAACCGTAGGCCGAGAGGGAGAAGAGGACAACAAACGAGGGACTGTGACAAATTATTTCATCGGAGTTTCACCGACTCATCAGGAGGCTGAACCCTCAACAGTTTGTAGAATCCCCTCACTGATTACACTGTAAGTGATAATCCATCTTAACCAAAATCAAATTAGACTATCATTCACCCACACCAGATGAAAAACTCTACAGACTGTCCGTTCACACCCCATCACAAGCCAGCAAAACACCCACGAAACAAAGAAAGGTCTGTCACAGCCAAAAAATACACTCCAGACACGCCGCTAGCACTAGAGGCACAGCATGGCCGCGTAGTGACTACCCCGACCACTGCCGCTCGACCTGACCGGAGAAAACCGTAGCAGGAAGCTAGCGAAGTCGTAGTATATATCGTCAAATAGAACTGTCCGGTAAACCGTAGGCAGAGAGGGAGAAGAGGACAACAAACGAGGGGCTGTGACAAACTGTTTCGTGGGAGTTTCACCGACTCATTAGGAGGCTGAAACCTCAACAGTCTGTATATATATATATGTATACAGGGGTTGCCGGTGTTCGGGACGGGCCGAACACCCGAACCCGAGCGTTCGAACGTTTGGGAACCCCTCTCGACGCGTTCGGACGTTCGGCCGCGTAACCAAAAAAAAAAAAAAAAAAAAAAAAAAAAAAAAGGTTTCCAAAAATTTTGAAAAAAAAACTATGTCATGCAGAAGAATAAACTAAACAACATTTGTGTCAACAAAACATCCAAATTTCTTACCAAATTTAAAATAAATATCAAATACGAAAAATAAATAATATTAATAAAAATAAGAAAAAATAAAACGAGAATGAAATTATTGCGTGGGCGAGCAAGTTCTTAACAACGCCATCTTTGGCGATTGTTCTTTTTTTTTTAGCTTTGTCAAATGCCATGAAATTTTATACATATGTATCTTACATCATAGAGAACCTGCATAAAGTTTGAAAAAATAATATTGTTTTTCAGGCCTCGAAATAAAGGGAAAACAAAAAGTGAAAAGAAAAAAAAAAAACAAATTAGTAAGTGGGAAAGCAAGTCTTGACACCACCACCTCTGCCGATTTTTCATTATTGTTTCGATCCACAGAATGACTTCAAAATTGAGACACAGGTAGCTTACATAACATAGAACTCACAAAAAAAAAATCAGAAAAAAAAAATAATTTTTAGGTACCAAAATATTTTTTTGCGGGGTTCGAACCCCTTCGAGTTCGGGCCCCGTACGGGGACCCAAACGCCCGAACGTTCGGGGGTCAGCTTAGGGGCCTCCGTACGTTCGGCCTGGGAACTCTGTATATATATATATATATATATATTTTTTTTTTTTTTCGGGGGCCTCTGGGCTGGCCCCCGAACGTTCAGGCGTTCGGGGTCCGGGGGACGAACACCTCCAGGTTTGGCCCCCGCCAAAAATATTTTCAGGGCCTACAAATAAGTTTTTTTTTTCTGAATTTGTTTTGTGAGTTCTCTATGATGTATCCTACTCGCCTATAAATTTTGAAGTCATTCTGCTAAGCCAAAAAAACATAAAAAATCGTCAAAGATGGAGTTGTCAAAACGTGCTGCCCACTCACTATTTTGTTTCTTTTCACTTTTAACATTTTGTTTTCACTTTATTTCGGGACCTAAAAACTTTTATTGTTTTTTGAAAACTTTTTAACGAGTCATTATTTATGTAAACTACATATCTGTAAATTTTTATGACATTTGTCAATGCAAAAAAAATCATTAAAAATTGGCAAAGATGGCGGTGTCGAAAAGGTGTCGGCATCAGCGTTGTCACGCGGGGGCCCGTGGGGGCAAAGCCGGGGTAGGGGTTTGACCCCCAGACCCCCGCCGTGGGGGTGCCCC
>BFEA01000716.1:618981-629306 GCA_003427395.1 Chara braunii | reverse complement strand
TCTTATACACATCTAGATGTGTATAAGAGACAGTATATATACAGGGTTACACGACCGAACGTTCGGGGTCCCGTTTGGGGGGCGAACACCTCCAGGTTCGGCCCCTGCCAAAAAATGTTTTAGGGCCTAGTTCTCTATGATGTAACCTACACGCCTAGAAATTTTGAACCCATTCTGCCAAGCCAAAAAAACACTAAAAATCGTCAAAGATGGGGGTGTCAAAACGTGCTCGCCCATTCACTATTTTGTTTTTTTCACTTTTAACTTTTTGTTTTCACTTTATTTCAGAGCCTAAAAAATGTTATTTTGAAAATTTTTTAATAAGTTATTGATTATGTAAACTACATATCTGTAAATTTTCAGGGCATTCGTCAATTCCAAAAAATAACTAAAAATGGCAAAGATGGCGGTGTCGAAAAGGTGCTCGCACACTCACTCATTTTAATTCTCTTTTTACTTTTTCTTATTTTTATCATAGTGTTTATTTTCTGTATTGGATTTTTAATTCAAATTTGGTAAAGAATTTGAATACAGTACCCAGACAAATGTTGTTTAGTTTATTTTTCTCCATAACATATTTCTTTTTCAATTTTTCTTAAAAACGTTTTTTTGTTCTTTTTTTGTTTTGTTTTTTTTGTCCGCGTTCGGTCCGAACGGCCGAACGCCTTTCGAAGGGGTCCTGTACGTTCGGGCGTTTGGCCCGTCCCGAACGCCGGCAACCCTGTATATACATATATATATATATATACATATATATATATCTATATATATATATATATATATAGATACATTTTTGAATTTGGTAAGGAATTGCGATATGACCCTGAGGCAAAAGTTGTTCAGTTTAGTTTTCTACATAATATAGTTTCGTTTCAAAGTTATTTTATTTTATTTTTGCCTTGGCTCTTGTCGGGTCCTTGCATGGTCGAGCTCCCCAGGAAAATAAGGTAATCCGGGCGGACCCGGCTGATAGCACACGTGGTCAACGACACTTCGAATCTTTGTTGAAACGAATTCTGAAGTGGAGAACTTTCAGCATTTTTTAATTTTTTTGAAGTCGATTTTTAACGGTTTCAGAAATGTTGAAAATGTTGAATGCCTCTACTCTGAATAAATCTTCAAAACATTCAACGTTTGCCCCCCTGTTTGAGTGTATAGAAACGCTGAAGACTTTGAAGATTCTAAAATGGTAAAAATGTTGAAATATTGTGAAGTACACCCCTCTTGTCCGAGTGTGTAAGAACGTTGAAGATTCTGAAAAGTCTGAAGTGGTGAAAATGCTGAAGATTCTCAACCTCTTCCCCCCCCCCTTGCCTCCGCCTGTTTTGTTTCTTTAAGGGGAGGGGGTTCAATATCTTCGACATTTTCACCACTTCATAATTTTCAAAATCTTCAGCGTCTATCCCTCTATCTAAGTGTATAGAAACTCTGAAGATTTTGAAGATTCTGAAGTGGTGAAGATCCTGAAAATTCTGAAGTACACCCCTCTCTATCCGAGTGTGTAGAACGCTGAAAATTCTGAAAATTTTGAAGTGGATAAAACGCCGAAGATTTAGACCCCCCCCCCACGTGCCTCCTACTATGAGGTGGGGGGGGTGAAGAATCTTCAACGTTTTCATCACTTCAAAATTTTCAGAATCTTCAGCGTTCGTCCCCTTGTATGAGTATTTAGAAATGTTGAAGATTATGAAGTGGTGAAAGATGCTGAAAACTCTGAACTACACCCCCTTTTATCCGAGTAAGTGAGAATGCTGAAAATTCTGAAAATTATGAAGTGGTGAAAAGGTTGAAGATTTTGAACCCCCCCCCTCTCTAAGCTTGTAAAAATGTTGAATTTTTTTAGCATACCGAAGTGGTGAATCCATTGAAGACGTTGAACTGACCCGACGTCTCTAGGCTTGTTCCTCCCCTGTCCGAGTCTTTAAAATGTTGCAGTGCACCTCCTCGATTCGATTGTTTATATCCAAGTGTGGATGAACGTTGAACGCACTTTATGTACACCCCCCTTGTCCGACTGTGTAAGAACGCTGAAGATTCTGAAAATTCTGAAGTGGTGAAAATGTTGAAGATTCTGAACCCGTCCCCCCCCTCCCCCCGTGCCTCCGTCTGTTTTGTTTCTTAAAGGGAAGGGGGTTCAGGATCATCGACGTTTTCACCACTTCAGAATTTTCAGAATTTTCAGCGTGTACCCCTCTATCTAAGTGTAGAGAAACGTTGAGGATTATGAAGATTCTGAAGTGGTGAAGATGTGAAAATTATAAAGTACACCCCCCTTTATTCGAGTGTTTGGAACGCTGAAGATTCTGAAAATTCTGAAGTGGTGAAAATGTTGAAGATTCTGAACCCGTCCCCCCCCTCCCCCCGTGCCTCCGTCTGTTTTGTTTCTTAAAGGGAAGGGGGTTCAGGATCATCGACGTTTTCACCACTTCAGAATTTTCAGAATTTTCAGCGTGTACCCCTCTATCTAAGTGTAGAGAAACGTTGAGGATTATGAAGATTCTGAAGTGGTGAAGATGTGAAAATTATAAAGTACACCCCCCTTTATTCGAGTGTTTGGAACGCTGAAGATTCTGAAAATTTTGAAGTGGTAAAAACGCTGAAGATTTTGAAATCCCCCCCGAGCCTACTCCTATGAGGTTGAGGAAGAGTTCATAATCTTCAATTTTTTTACCACTTCAAAATTTTCAGAATTTGTAGCGTTCGTCCCATTGTATGAGTGTGTAGTAATGTTGAAGATTTTGAAGATTCAAAAGTGGTGAATATGCTGAAAACTCTGAACTACACCCCTTTTCATCCGAGTACATTGGAACGCTGAAAATTTTAAAAATTATGAAGGTTGAAGATTCTGACCCCCCCGCCCCCCTCTCTAGGTTTGTAAAAATGTAGACTTTTTATAGCTTTCTAAAGTGGTGAATCCATTGAATACGTTGAACCGACCCCATGTCTCTAGGCTTGTACCTCCCCTGTCTGAGTCTTCGAAATGTTGAAGTACATCTCCCCTGTTCGAGTGTTTAATATATCCGAGTGTGTATGAACGTTGAACGCGCTCTATGTACACGTTGAAGATTAGAGGACTCGTTAACCACCTCTCGCCGATAGCCTAGCAAAAACGAATTAAACTTATTTGTTTGATTCTAAAAGTGTAATGTTTTTAATTAGTGAGAGTATGACATTCTAAAAACAATGATACTCCTTAAATATATCTCGATTTTAACTTAAGTCATTTCTAGGAGATCTTATATTTTTAGAATTTAAAACCCTCAAGCGCTAAAAATATATTTTTTTAAGGGTTAGATAAGTAGGTTATCATTGTCTAAAAATATAACATTTATATTTAAATGAAGTGGTTGTATTTTGAAGTAGGATCCTTGCACGGTCGGGCGACCCAGAAAAATAAGATGATTCAGACAACTCGACCTGTAACCTAGCTAAAAAGAATTAAAACTTGTTTATTTGATTATAAAAATATCATGTTTTTAGTTGGCGAGAATCCAACGTTCTAAGAACACTTGGGGTCATATAAGTATGTTACTGTTGTGTGAAAAAGTATAGAATGTCTATTTGAGTGGAATGGTTGTTCTCGGAAGTACTGTTGCTAAAAAACATCGTTGTCTTCCTCCGTATGTTGTTAATACACTGCATTTTTCAAGACAGGCAAATGAAACGAAATGTTTATGGCACCAGCGAAACAGATTTGGTATTTTATTTATACCACCTTAATAAATCAACACATAACATAAATTCGGGTTGGAATAAGTGCGCCATATGTATCAAAAGTGTAACGCATCAGTCTATTGGCAAGATACACAAGTTAACCCATCAAGTTGCATCAATTTTTTCATGGGTATGAAGTTATGCGTACTCCTAGTTATATTCAATGATGATGAAAAAGTGTATGAATTTCATTTAGTTATAATTCTAAATAGTCGAACTTACTTTAAACTTGTCAGATTTTTTTTCGTGAAGTAGTTGCAGGTCAAACTAAATTCAAACACTACTCTGTTGAACCCTAAGATCGTCGAACCTACTTTTCACCCAACGAAGCGAACCGATACTATCAGGCCAATTTGTAAAAAGTGTTGCATCATAATTTTTGTATGTTGTAAAAAGTTTGGGAGAAAGAGGTTTGTAATGGTGTTGAAGCCAAATTCATTTGCCATGGAAAAAAATGTTCAAATTATCGAATATTGTTTAAGCTCAATAGTTATATAAATAGTTAGGTTTTTTAATCCACTAATTTATATCTTTGGGCATCAAACCAAATTCGAGATCTTAGCCACCATCTATCATAGGGACGTTAAGTGCAGTTTTACATATTACATACCTTATAAGTTGTGTTTGTGTACGGGGGGGGGGTGTATTTATTGAGAGAGTTTATGAGTTGCTGTTTATAAAACAATATGTTTCACCCTTTCTATGCAATGATTCTACAAAGATAACAAAATACTTACGAAAAACTAAGTGGAATATGATTGGACGAGTTAATAAACGAAAATATATTGCTCTGTTATATATATAATATTTTATTAAATCAGAGTTGTAAGAATTCATCATATAAGGCTATAAATTTATAAAATAATATTTCTAATAATTTAGAAACAAATTATTGTCTCTCTAATAAAAAATTTTGATTGCATTGGATGAGTTAAAGAGTGATTCCAATGGTCTTAGTACCGTCTTACATTGATTGTTATTCCACCGCATTTTTGTACCTATGTTATTTTTTATGCCATCAAATTATTACCATGCTTGATTAATGATTTGTTTCCCTTAGACATATTTATATCCATTAGATAGTGAAAAATGCATTTGTTCTTGTACTAAAAAGATGATGATACCAATTGAAACTGAAGAGTAGTTAAAATGATTATTCAAATAAGATACAAATTTGTTTGAAGATTCGTTATGTGCGAAATAATAATTTATTAAATGTGCATAGTATGCATACTTTGCACAAACAATTATTACAAAATATTAGAGGGTGCTAAGAACGAAAGAAAGTGATTAAGGGATACTTATCGAATTTAAAATATAAAAGGGTGAGAATGTTAAACCACAAAAGCCTTGACTGGGTTATCGAAGTACAAACTTCTACCTTATGAAAAAAAACGATCCGACTAGTTGGTGAAAAAACTATGTAAAATGAAGTTAGTCTCAATATTAATAATATCATACCCCTATCCATAAAAGTTTGCAAGATACCAAATTGTTTTGGTAGGGATCCTAATTAGTAGAGGATAGGATAATCCGATAATGTTGTCACAATATATAAATATTTTGGGTGAGTAGAAGATTGGAGGTTGTACAAAAACACTCAAATCATGCACAGCTCCAACCATGTTTAACCAATACTTGCGAAGAGAGTTATGCAGCAGCCGTGTGAGTGTGTGTGTGTGTGTAAGAGAGAGAGAGAGAGAGAGAGAGAGAGAGAGAGAGAGAGAGAGAGAGAGAGAGAGACAGACAGACCTTGAAAGCGTAAGAGGAAGGTTATGGAATAGAAAAAAGTCAATGAAGGATATAACTTGGTGGTCGATAGTGAGCTCTAATATTGTACATGGTATTTGTAGATCGCTGCATTTTAAACGTTAGAGAGGTATAAATACTGTAAACTTGTATAATATAGGTGACAACAAACTAATAAATAAGGTGCATGATCATAGTGAAATCTTAGGATGATGGGAGATCGAGCCTGCAATATAATATAATATTATTCTAGGCTACCAGAGTGGTACGGGGCAAGTTCCGCGATTGGATATATATATATATATATATTTTAAGTTTGTAAAGAATTTAGTTGTGACCCTAAGGCAAAAGTTGTTCATATTATTTATCTTCACCGCATAGTTTGTTTTCAGAGTTTTCAGATTGTCTATTTTTTTGTCCTTCGCATGTCCTCACACGGTCGGGCCGCCCGGTCAAACAACGTGACCAGAACGGCTCGGCTGGTAGCCCAACTATTATTGCTATTATGTTGATTACTTGTTAGTTGGGGATATCAACATCAAGGCACTTGAATGATGTAAATATCTTATGCAATGGGTGAACCATAATACTTTGTCGAGTTTGTTTTATGCTTATCGCTAGGTCTATGCTTTCTTCTTGTAACTTAAGTTTCTCTGACGATCTTCTTGCACGACCCTTAGTGTCATTTCTTTCATTAGGATTTGACCCCTCGTGATCTCGTGATCAATAAGGAAATCCCCTACTATCTTTCGTCGTTTTCATCTGTTCTTTTTTTTCTAATAACTTTTCTTTTTTTGCCGATATCTATTGATCTCTAGCTCCATCAGTCTCGTACAACTATCACCTATATATATGCCTTCAAACATGGGTTAACTTAGCTAAGTCAAGTTCTTACCTATATACGTGGTAAGAGCATATCACTTTGCAGCAGGACATGTAGTATATAAATAGGTTCAAATGAACAAATGGTTTGATGAACTTTAGCCATATAAGTTTGAAGTTATAAGCTTCTTTGATGTACACAACTGTGGACTGTGCTTTAGCCGCAACTTTGTTTTTTTACCTTTTTGTAAATTTATGCATTATTTCTCAGATCGAATTGCACCAAACCTGCTTGCCCAGACATATATATAATTCAATGAGAATTAAGCTAGTGACTCCCTGATTGCTAAAGATGGACACACGAAACGGAGGAGGTGAAGATCTGTGTGACAAATCTTTGTGAACTGATCATAGGGTCTCACTGCACTATTTGAACTCTCAAAACATTTTGGTAGTCCTTTGAGATCTGTAAGAATCTTGAAAACTTTGAAAATCTCTGAGTCGTTTTTGATCCACTTACTCTCAAACTTCATGATCTTTACTTAACGATACTATTCAACACCTAAATGCCTACTTTGTCCACCTTAACTGTCAAGGGACTTTAGAGAAACAAGGTTGTTTGAAAAGCACGGTAGAGTACCATCACGAAAAGGTGAGTTGGAGTTGGGGGACTTTCCACCTTTCGAGAATGTTGTTGGAGAGGCTGCGTGGTATCTTACAACTATCAAGGCGGGTTTTCGGGAGCCACTTTAAAAAGTAAGTGGAGTGACGTTGGAGTCTCAATTTTTTAAGAGTCAAGAGTTATGGAGTGAGACTCATAGAGTTTATTAAGAACACTTTGAAACCAATAATACTTTTCCCAGAGAAATTATCCTGACACGACTGTAATACTGCGTTGCAACCTTTGGGGGTTGCACTTGCTTCGTAGGCCATTGACAAAATTCATCAATAACCTGCAAAAGTGACCCCCATCCTCGAAGCTCACAATACATTTATGGTCCAGATGAGAAAAAATGGTTGGAAAGGGAAAAACTTGAAAAATGTGTCTGCGCTGGTTCAACTTTTTATTGGCGTGCAACATGAACCTTCGTTGAGGAAAAGAGGTCAAAGATGGTTGGCGGAGAAATCCAGAGCATACACTAATAGCGAACAATAAGAGAAATATAGTTGCGGTGCAAAAGGTTAAACTGTCTTTCACAAATAAACAGTCGCTACCCCCTGTTATATGGCACTTGGGTTTGCGATTAATCCCTCCTTTCATATGAAGTCGGTTGCAGATTTTGCAGACGCGTTCCCTCCACAAGGTTCCCTCCAATTTCGAGTTGTATGGTTGAGATCTCTTGGCTTGGATTCCTGGAATGGGTTAGGGGGAAGTGAATTATGTGATTGCGAGTTTCTGGTTCGAAGTTGGACAAGGGGTGATACTGCTGAGGGCACTAGAGCGGAGGTGCGGTAACTGGTCAAAATATGTCGTCCCTGATGCTACCAGTTAACCTCTGCTGGTATGGTGCAGCCCTTGCATGTTCTCTTGTGAACATGGTTTCCTCCCCCACTCTTTCAAGCGCAGACAGATATGACTGCTACGTGGTATTCAACGTCCTAGCTCGGTTCGCAAGGCACACAAGTGGCAATGACATTTAGGGGGTCATGGGCTCAATCTGAATCGGTCCTGTGTACCTTCCTGAGCATGCTTTGCTCCCCCCACCCAAAGATAGCCCATTGGTCCCCCTGATTGGCACTTGGCAGGGGTTGCTGGTGTTCGTAGGGGAGGCCACAACGGCAGGCCTATCGCAGAAGCACGGTTCTGATGCTACCGGTTGATCCTTGACCAGTATCGCCCACCAACAGGTGATTAACTTGGTTGGGCCACCAGTACGTTTCCCAACCATTGTATCGGAGTAGTGACATGCACATTGCTGCGACTCTCGAGAGTTATTGTGGTGTCGTTTTGTTGGACATTTATTCAGGCGAAATGGGCCTCATAAGAGACTTGTTTTGCCTGGATGAATGTCCAGCGAAATGACACTCCTGTACTTCCCGAGAGTCGCGACAGCATGCAACACGCGACTCTGATCAGATGGTTGAAAAAGGTTATAAAAAAAAAAAAAAAATTGCATTTGTGGCCCACTTAAAGATGGGAATACCCCCTTCACCTTGTCCCAACCCCAACTTGTATTTATACCCGCACTCATCCAACTTTGCAGTAGTACCCAAGTTTTCTTTTTTTTTATAGGGGTAACTTCAATGGAGTCACAAAAACAAGTTATAATTATACTATGGGGCAAGATACAGTTTGCAATTGCACTTCAGACACCATACCTGCCCATAAAGTTGGGTTGCATACATTGTCGGAATTGCAATTCGAAATTGTATCTTGGCCCGAAGTGCAATTATAACTAATTTTTGTTACTTTTGCGTAGTTTTTTTTTTTTTTTTTTTTTTCGAAAAGATTGTGCACATGTCAGGATAGGGCAGTTGACATTTCAACTCAAGGCCTCAAGACCAACTCACCTCACCTTTGGGGTTCACAGATGAGAGTATCTTGCATCGGAGATCTCTACAACACCTAGTTGCACAGGTGTCACCCGCAGTCCTCCTGAAGTGCTGCGAGAAACTCTTACATTCTCATCAAGAACTGCCTACCCCCAACGAGTAAAATTTATTGGGGCATCCTTCTAAGGGGTGCTTGACCCTAGTGGGCGAATGCACTATAGCCCAACTGCAGGGTTGCAAATAGTAGACACATATCTAATTTCAGTCAGCCAACTGTGGATGCGCCAGAGCAGTGTCAGTTGCAACCTTATCCTGGCACAAGATAGCGGGCTAAGAACGCTCCCATTCGACCGAGCACCATCCATCTAGGCTCGGACAAGGAACTGACAATCTGCCCCTAAGCATCCACTCGAGCATGGTAGGGATCGAACATGAAACCTGCATCTTCGAAGATCGGGTATGTTTGAGGTCTAAGGAATGACCTGCAGCATACGACACATGTGTCCCCATGCACGTCAACACTCGAATCAATGACTTATGGAAGTAAAGATACAGGCGCCTACCATCTGGGCTACAATGCAAACACAATGTGTGAATGACCCTAAGCTCTGTGCATGAAATCCACAACATTAATATTTAAAACATCGCAACAAAGTGCAAACTCGAAGATTCGAACCCACAGTTTAAGCAACAACAGTGAGTAATGCAGAATACCAATGCCAGTATGGCGCACCAAACTGCAGGAATTCACACCCACACCCTAAGCCACAAAGGTGCATAACTGACCAGCGGTCAACCAACTTAGCTAGGGGTCCCTCTGCGAAATTATAGGTGTACCCAGTTTCGCAGGTCATGAGCTTAAAACCATAAAATTATTTTCATGCCCAGAAACCGGGCTGGTAATATTGTCGGTGTACCCACACTCATTGGCAGACCTTGGATGCCATTCTGAATCGAATCCGAAATGCACGTCGGCCCACACCCTATGCCATCATTGACGTTTGTGCTGTCGGACCAAATACCCTTATAAGATACAATGAAGATTCGTTATCGTTTTCTCACCATAAATCTTCTGCCAGAAAGAATAACGATTCGTTCTCATTTTCTCACCATGAGAACGAACCGTTACACAGGCCGTATATTGTTTCAGTCCAGTCCAGTCCCGCCCGGTACCACGGTCGGTACCAGGCCAGTCCAGTCCAGTCCAGTCAGTCCGCTGGGGGTATACCCCAGCTGCAGTCTGTTTTTCGTCATTCTTCACTTTCGCAGCCACGACTATTGTTTCAGTCACCATCTCTGCTGTTCTTAACCGTGTAACGGTTAAGGCCGCGATAGTCGATGCAGAGGCGGAGGGTTCCGTCCGCTTTGCGAGCAAAGAGGACAGGTGCACCCCAAGGGGAGTTACTGGGTTTAATGAAACCCAGTCGAAGGAGCTCCTCAAGTTGACGCTTGAGTTCCGTCGCCTCTGGAATCGAGAGTCGGTACGGTGCCTGATGGTGGACACGATAGTCGGGCACGAGCTGGATAGAGTGCTCAACACCGCGCAT
>BFEA01000716.1:594010-604505 GCA_003427395.1 Chara braunii | reverse complement strand
CGCGGCGAACTCGCCGTCCCTCTCTCTCTCTCTCTCTCTCTCTCTCTCTCTCTCCCGCGCGACTTCAACTTTTTGTCCGTTCGTTTTTTTTTTCGTTTGTGTATTTGTTTTTTTTCCCTTTTTTTTTTTTGTTTTTTCTAAGTGTGTCGTTCCTAGGAAAGCGGAGCCCGGCCTTCGCGCAACGACCGGGCGTTCCCTTGGCCGACCCCCCTAGGGCTGCGGCGCGTATACGGGAGTGCCCACGACCGATAGCTGAGCGAGGTACTGATGGTTTAATCTATCTAATCTAGATTGGAGTCGGACCTGAGTTCTTCCTCGCCCACAGTGTCACTATAGCTACCGTGTCAGGTTGGTGGACAACCAACAGTTTAAGGTCAGCCAACACGGACCTCAGAAACTCTTTAATGACACAGACAAGACGTTGTGCACACCACGATATGAAGGTTTGCTCTCAAGACTTACAACTCTTCACTACGTCAGCTCCCATTCGGTCGCATGCCAGTCAGTACCAGTCTTAGGGCTAGAAATGTTGTTTTATGAGCGCTCATCTCTCATGCCTATGCTTTCTACTTTTCGGGTGATACATCCAGCTGTCGAGCTTCTATCCTAGACACAACCTACTTCATACACGTGTTCGACCAGATGCTCACTCAAACAAAATCAAATATGTCACCAAGTGTTCTTGTCCGACAGCAACGACACCAAGATGTGGGAAGGTACCATGATACTCATTCGTTCATTAAAGCAAATGGAGGGCTTAGGGGCGATGCACTTCGCTTGTGAACATTCCTTTGATAAAGCTCCTCGACACTCCCCGCATGCAGGTACATACTCATCATCCCCCAACTTGGCTACTTTTTCTTCGGCCTTCAGCCCCCATGTTAAACTCCCAATCTCCTCTCGCCGACCTTAATCCTGCTAGCGGCCCTCAACAACGGATGCAGCGAGTTACAAACTCTGATACCAATTGCATTGAGCCTCACTGCTCGACACTTTGAGCACATACACATACAATGAGCGATCGTACGAATCCACACTGGAGACTAAAGATGCAAACTTCAGATAAGCGCAACTCAGAAATTCCAACAAATTATCATATTGGACAGTTTCAGAGTTCCAATCACCAAGCGCCCATCAATGCAAAGTTCGACAACCCAATTCCAGCATCCTCATATAAGGTAGGTGACTCTCTTCTCTCTGTCTCTCTCTACCTCCCTCTCTCCTTCTCTCTTTCTGTCTTCTTCATGCATGCGCTCCCTCTCTTTCTCTCCCTCTCACTCTCTCTACTTGAAAATCTTGACTCTGAATACATCCGCGACTACTCATCTCTATCTCCTACTACTAGCTATGCAACTATGACCGCCTTCCCTCTCAGCACAACGCTGCCCAGCAGGGCTCTCACGCATGCCACTCGCAGATAGCGCACAAGTGCTTCAACAATACTTCCACACTTCTCACGAATGAGCAATCCCCTTGAAATGTGGCTGGCCAGTCCTTATATTGACTTGAACTGAGCCTGAACTCGTCCAACCTCTGCTTCCTTTTGAAAGGGTTTCGTCCACTTCGTGCAACAATTGCAGATACCGGGGCTTGATCCCTAAACTTTCCCCGACCGAGTGTACAATACGTTTGTGTTGTTCGTTGACCCCGTATGCCTTGAACCCACGACCTGTCCCAAAACCCGTGTATAAATGACTTGTGTGTGAAGCCCGGTGTTGGGCGGCCGCAAACCGGTTGGCCACTCGAAATAAAAGGAATTTGGCTTTCAACTGAACGCCAGCTAAGATTCTTTGGGGATTTTTGTTAGAACCGTCGGGGAAAATTAAGGGTCCTGAGATGAACTCTGAATTCCCCTTCATCAACCACTAATACTAACCCTTAGATTTTGGCAATTGGGCAACCGCTTCTACGGCTCTACTGTTCTGAGGCTGTTTTCGAATTGAGTGGCCGTGGAGCGAGGGTATGCCCGTGAGCCCACGCGCTGTCTTCTTATGATGACCAAGTGATCAGCAACTGGGGCCTTAAATTTAATATAATTTAATGCTGAAAATAAATATGAGTGATAAACTTAAAACTGATAAAAAGGGAAGGGAACAAATGATTAATTTATTATTAAACAATTTTATCCAATTCTGCTCTCGATGATCTTAACCAGATTTTACCTAATTATTATTCCTCGCTGATTCAAACTGATTTTGTCTATTTATTATCCCCTGCTAAATTTAACCTGATTTTCCCTATTTGTTACCTTTGTTATAACCCTCCTATATTAGTGTGCGTGCGGGTGATTGAGTGGCGTGTGAGACTGAGTACTCACTACGGATTACTACATGACAACGGTCCAGCGGTAGCCTGACTACTACGCGTACTTGACCAGCAACGGTACAGGCTACTGCAGTTCGACGCAATTATTCCTGGTACGATCCCTGGTACGACATAGGTACAACTCTGCGGTTTGGTACAATTATTTCTGGACCAATACGGTCACTGGACCGGCATTGGTAAACTCACGACAGTTCGGTGCTATTATTTTGCCACGGCCATTGGTTCGACTTTGGGGCTGTTTGCTGCGACGCGTCACTACTACATTGGTGAGGTCACTGGTTCGGCATTTGAGTGGCGTGCAGCAATGCGGTACTATTGCTTTGGTGTGGAAAACTGGCCTGGGGCACTTGACCAGTTTGATATGGCAACGGGTCTGGGACTGCTGTGACTTACTCCATTTTGATGGAATTGTTTTGACACAGTCTATCGCAAATTCGACACTACTATTTCGGTGGTTACTGGTTCGGAAATGGTACAGGTACGGTTGTGAGATGTTGATAGTCCATGGTACAATCCTGGGTGTGACTGGGGCAACTTGCTCTACTACTGGTAACTCCTTGCCTTGATTCAGCACTGGGTGCCAAGTGAGCAGAGGGGATTCGGAAGGGGCGTGCAGGCTGGCGCGCTCGGTGTACCCTGTGCGCAAGAGCTTCAGACAGAGCAGGGAGGCCCGCTTCGTGGAGGCAAGGGATGGCTCCCCGACCAAGACGATGAAGGGGAAAGTTTCCTTGGGGGGGGGCGAGATGTAGGCAGCCCTCTTGCCTGATCTATGGGGAGATGTGTGCCCGGCGTACACCACATCTGAACGCGTGTGCAAATGAGCAGGGGGCGGGCTGGGTCAACCAACGCCGCCAACGTTCTTCATGTGGGACGAACAGGGCGGATTATTGGGGGGGAACAGAAACTGAACACGACGTACACCGCTAATCGCTCGCCTCAACAAGAGCACCCTGAACTAGGCTGTAGGGGAAGACTCCGATGTGGAGCACCCAGGGAGGCGCCCCTGGCGTACACAGTGCGTGAGCGCATCGGTCGGAGTCGAAAGGCCTCGTTCGTGGATAAGAGCGACCGTCTCCGTGCTAAGGTTCGGGGGGGGGGGACAGTCGATGGACTGAGGAGGAGACTTTGACACGACGGCGGGGAAAGTGTGCGTGGAGAACGCAGCAAGAAAGGCACCCTGTGTACTCTGCACACCGGATATATGCTCGAGCGCAAGCCTTCAGACTGCGGGGCCAACGGCAAATACTATGAGGAGAGAGCAACCAGCGGTAATCGAAGATGATAGCTAGACAAACGGATAGACCTTGAGACGGGGTGAGGGTTGACGCGAGCAGCTGTCAAACGTTTCCCTGATCAGCTGAGGTTGAGCGGCTGGTTTTGAAAAGTAGGAAAATCCGTGCCCTTGATTCTGAGATTACTTAAGTGACCAGGTATGTCAGAACATATGCGCCAGTGAACCTACACGCCTGGCCGATGAAGTGAGAGAGAGTGAGTGGGTGAGTAGACAAGTGTGGTGCAGTGAGGAGGAGAGCCATCGAATTATTTATTTATTTGTTCGTCTGCTTTTAACTGGCCGCCCCTGACTGTGCTAGTGCCCAGAAGCTTTTTACGACTGCGATGGTGACATAAAGAGCAGTCGCGTGTCTGTGAAAAAGCACCGGGAGGGTGAGAAAGCATGCATGAGAGCGGTAGTGAGTTAGCAGGCAGTACACCATTGGGAAGAGTGTTTGCGCCTGTGAGTGGGAGTGTGCGTGAGTATATAACTGAGAGAGAGAGAAGAAAGGGGCGTGGAAACGAGAGCGTGCATGAAAGGAAGCCTGTCTCTACATCAATCAAATTAATGCTTCTGGTCTCATGCCCGAACCTATTTACGATTTCCAAAGAGGGCTAAATTGGACCCACTGATAAGCCTCTGTGTGGGTGTGCCAGGGAGGCAAAAGGATGAGTGCTTAATCGTGAGTTATGTCTGACGATGCCAGATCGCCTAAGCATGCGGCTAGCTTTCAGGATGAGCTCGCATTAGAGAGGGTAATCAAGTAAGTCATACACACCCGACTCTACTTACGTCCGGGTACACTCAAACTTGCAACTAATGCCCGGTTGGTATGACGAGTCAAACTCGCATGATGGTGAAGGGGCGAGTGAAAGAGCGAATAACAATGGCGTGAGAAAAGAAGAGAGGAAAGTAGAATGAGAGAAAGAGTGTGATTCGCGTCAACAAATTGAATAACAGAGCGGCAGACCAGAAGACCACAGTTCACCTTACTTGTCTTGGCGAGTATATGAGCGGGCACGGGCTGTGGTTGAACCGAGCTTGAGAGCTGCCCGGATGGGCCGCTCCTCTTGATGAGGGAGTAAATGTGTGCGTGGGTCTGTTTGCAACGCAAGACCGACTGAGAGCGAGAGAGAGCAGGCTCGAGCGAGATCAAATAAGCCTTGATTGACTGTCGGGCTCAGCGCTGAGGCGATCGCCGCGCAGTCTCACCTCAGCCCCATTGGCAACTGTTCTCCGGGAAACCATGCTCAAGTACATTCATGGGTGGGCAATGTGGCTTGCTGCTCAGCAGAATGAGTAAATAGAAAAGTTGGAGCCGAAGTCACATGACGCTCAAATATTCATATGTGCCTATACGCTCTGAGGGGCCGTCAAACTTTTGACAACGAGCTTGCCTGGAAGAATTTCAAATTCAAACATTATAAGTTTAAATATGTGCAGAAAGAGAAAAAGAGAGACAAAAGCAGAAAGAGGGGGAAAGTGCAAGCAGAGAAAAAGGGGAGTGCGCGGGTCAACCGATAGGAGTGCGAGAAAAGGAGAGAACTATAGAAGGGAAGTGAGAGAAGGGGAGGACTCCAAAATAATACGACTGCTTAGCAGCGAGCGAGGGAGTCAACACCTGCTATTTGAATCGATGAGTCAAACCCCTCTGATGTGCGGTACATCTGTAGATGAGCCAGTGTGAATGGACTACTGATGCATCTGCTCGAACAGGGAAACGATGTATCGTTGTGAGACAGATGAAGGGAAACGAAATAAGGGAGTCAAGGAGTGAAAAGTTAACGAAGCGTGGGCGAGAGAACGTGAGGGTTTATTTGTTCACTCTTCGAAAATACATCTCCGGGCTGTCTGCGACTGATCACTGAGAATCGACCTATAGCTTTGACGTCTCTCCACCACGGATTAACCTCAATTAACGGGTGAAACATCAGATGCCAATCAGGTTCCGTCAGCGAGCCCGTACATGATATCCACAGTGGCAGAAGAGGTAAACCCCTGGTGAAAGGGCTGAAACCCGGATCAGATCTCTCCTGCTCAAGGGGGGGAATTCAAAATGATTTGACAGCTTCTCTGTCATGGTTTTCGGAGGAGCAAGACTTGAGCATAAAGGCTTGAAGCGCAGCGGTGGGTAAACACCTGAAAATGCAGTGAGTTGTTCTTTAATTATCTGAGGAACTTGTACCGAGGTTCAGTTGCTGTTTTGTGTTGTGCTGTGAAAAGCCGCTGTTACACCATCCCCCTGACTGTACTATTTCCCCTGTCGATCTCTATATTAGCCAGATTCCGAATTCATCTCTTCAAACTCAAGATCCACCAGGGAAACGCTTGCATAGGCTCTGAGCCCGGTCTCAGACCTACAAACTTGAACAGTTTTGGAGCATTTTACTTTATCTTTCATTCTTCTCCTTCGCTTCTTCCAACTCTCGTTCGAGTGACAGGCGACGCAAACCCCGACACCCTGCTGGTCGCTGACCGGGTCATGTGGATTTGATCCGTAGGTCTATTGTTTAGAAGTCTTAAGGTCGTCTGTAGGTGTCCCGAAAAGGCAAGTTCACAGTTGACCTTTCGAAAGGTCAACTGCCATATGCCCTCTGAAAGGTCAGTAGGTCGTGGCTAGGCTAGGTCTCAAAGAGTCAACTTGACCACTCGAAGTCTGCAAAGGCGGCCCGTCAAATCTCTGAAAGGTCAAGAGTCCCAAGTCAACCCCGAAGGGGCACATGAAAAGGCAGTCCCAGTCCAGTCCGTTTTGCAGCAAGTACCAGAGTGGGACTGCACATCTTGAGGGCCTGGGACACCGGGCAGGCCCCGACCACCAAACGAAACAGTATAAATAAAGAGGCAGCGATCAATCATGGACTCATTCTGAGACAAACAACGCGGAAGCGCTGCTTGAGTGACTTATGCGTTGAGTCACAGGTGGTCAGCAGGAGAGCCCGGGTTGAAGAGGGCAAGCGGCTATAGCCGCGAAGAGGAGGAAGACAACGGCGGCCATAGCCGCCCGTGTGTAGAAGATAGAAGATAGAAGATAGTGTGTGTGAGTGCAGACATTCAGGGTAGATCCAAGTGTTGTGTGCGTATGTGCGTGTGAGTGTGTCTGATGGTGGATACAGTGTCCGGGTGGGAATTTCAGACTGGCGCTCAGACGCCACAGCCGCAAGATGTGACAAGTTGTCTTGAGCCGGGTTCCTGGGCGAAGGCCATATCCCTGAGTTTTCTGTGTGGGCGCACTGCGCCATCTCAAGCTTGTTGCTGATTCTGCTTTGAGGAAGTTGTTTTGCCATTGGCATCTGCATGTATGCATGTTGGACGTGAAATCAAAACGATTCTGAATGCACTTTGGTTTGACTTGGTCCCGGTACCACATGCCCGCGACCTGTTTGTTTCAGAATGCTGAGGCCTGGTACTTTCCCGGATTGTCATTGGTGTGCTGCTGCTTGGGTCTGTGAGTCACGACCCTTCGCCTGTCGGACATGACTTTTGACTGTGGGATGTGACTCTTGCCTCTGGGACACGACTTTTGTCTGGAGAAGTGTCCTTTGCCTGTGAGATATGACCTTTCAATATGAGGCGTGACTTTTGCTTATGGAATGCAACTTTTGCGTCTGGGATGTGACTGTTCACCCGGTGCCTGTTGAACTTGACTCCTACGGTACCCAACTGTGACTTTTCTGAACTGGCCGACTTGGCCTCTTTTGCCCTGAGACTTTGACCCAGGGATTCAAATTTGGGGTCTGCATCGGGGAATGCCTTTCAATAGGTAGAACCAAAGTCTTCTGACTCTGTCCCAAACACTGTTTGAACTTAGAAGTGTTCTCACTGTTTCAGAAAGAGAATGGAGGCAAGTTCCTCCCTGTCCCCCCCCCACCGAAAAAAAAAGAACAAAAAGGGGTGAGGAGAGAGAGAGAGAGAGAGAGAGAGAGAGAGAGAGAGAGAGAGAGAGAGAGAGAGAGAGAGAGAGTCTAGTGATCTGTTTTATTTATTTATTTAAGTGATCTGCTTGTTTTCGTTGTTTTGCAGCTTTTGCTATTATTATTTGATATCGGTACAATTTTTATTGTTTTTTTGTTCCGTCTGTAATCAGTCTGTACAGAGGGATTCCACCACGCAAAAGTATTCCAGAAGGGGAGGGGTTTGATTCCCTACTGACGTGTAGTGTGTTGTCGTCTGCTACTCAAAATGGGTCACTCGGCTATGTCAGACAAAGGTATGGTTGGGCTCTTTTCTTACTAATTGCTTCCTTCGCGCTTTCCTTTTCTGGCAAATGACAAATTTGGACACAGCATTGCTCAGGCTTGCTTAGGAAAAGCAAAATTTCAAAATTTTAGATGTGTGCGATCAGAATCATATATGGTGCAGGTCTGGTGCAATGTCCAAAATTCTTCTTCTTCTTCGTCTTCTTCTTCTTCTTCTTCTTTGTCGTCTTTTTGCTCATGTTATGTCTGTGTAGGCACTGTTTTGCTCATTTTCCGAACATGGACGTGTACATTGCGTAGTGCTCGGCCTTGCTATTTAAATTTCATATCTGTTTTTTTTTTTTTTTTTTTTTTTTTTTAAGGGTGAATATCTAGAGATATCATTGTGGAACTGACCGGCCCCAGGCAATTCAGAAATTCATTCAAGTAGTTCATCTGGATTTGAACGCGCGTTTGTATTTCACCAGTTCATCGGGTCCCTTCTAAATGGGCCCATAAGTATATGCGCTTCTCTGTGCGCAGCAGATGTTGACATGGGTTGACGAGGGTAAGGTACGGAGCATGTGGTTTAGGGTTTAGGGTTGACGTTTTCTAGGGTTGAGGGTTTCTAGGGTTTAGGCCCTTTAGGGTATGGTTGTTAACCGGACGACCGGATCCCGATCCAGACAGTCCAGGTCNGGACGACCGGATCCCGATCCAGACAGTCCAGGTCCTGTCTCTTATACACATCTAGATGTGTATAAGAGACAGCACACGCACACACACACACACACACACAATTTGTGAAGGAAATAAGAGAGAGAATCTGGGGTCTTTTAAGACAACACACACTCTGCTGTGCGTTGTGTCGTCACACAGGTACAGTTCGGTTGGCATGTACACGACATAGCCTCTGCTCCTAACACTATCAAGGGATGGTCACTGACAGCCTCTTCCTCGAAAACTGTGATCCCTTGTCTTGTGCTCATACCCCCAACCCACTCATTACTTGCCCACCATGCCGCTGTGGCGTTAATCTGCGATGTCTAAATAACTGTGCATGCCAGCCTTCCATACTAATGACATGTCAGCAACATGCCATGTGTCGTCAATGTTTCCAGGAAGCTGTCATAGAAAGTACGTGTCTTTACTGCGTGGACTATCCCCGGTGCCATCATCCTCCACATCCTCTCCTAGCTTGTCCCACATGCAGTGTTGGTCATACACCTACGACAACCGCGGACGGATCTCCCTCTTCCTTGCCAATGAACGAAACACAGAGCAGCCCGAGGAGGAAAATAGACTTCGATATGAAGCACCTGCGGAGCGATGTGTTGATAGTTTATCACCACCAGGGCGAGCTGTTGTGGACCAAATCCTGCAGCAGCTGAACGCCCTTGCTTTGGCGCGATCCTCCCTGTCGCCGTCTGCTCATAGACAAGGATTGAATACTGAGGAAACCCAAGAAAGATGCTCCATGCCGCTTTGTGATGCCCTGCCGGTGATCCAACTAGCATGTGGTTCGCATGCCTTGTGCCATGAGGATTATGAAGGGATAGTCCATGCAAGTTTTTGCTTCCGTACGTACAGCGACAGTCAGTACTGTACTCATGTACGGCACCCTGGCATGTCATGTCCAATTTGTAGACAGGGGGCTGGAACGGCAATGCCTCTATAATTGTGGTCGACGTGCCTCTGTGTTCCTAGCATGTAGGAGGCACGTAGCCTGTGACATCTGTCTGCGCCGCGCCATTCGATGCAGCACTTGTGACTGCAAAAATTGGATGTGGTGCTTTCATAGTCGACACCCGAACTGGTCCTATCCGGTCTGTAGGGGTGGCCATTTACCATAGGCAATAACTGCTCCTCAACCAAAAAATAATCTTTTGCAACCCTGTGCCATTCTAGAGTAGTCTGTTCCAGCGGTGAGTGTTTAGAATTCTGCGAAGTTGACACCTCTCCCCTGCCCTTTGCATGTCATACTCTATCCTGCCCTTCACATGTTTCTTTCCTGCCCTTTACCCTCCACCTCCCCCTACCCCACACTTCTATAGAACTCCGCCTTCTATCCCTTTCCCTCCACCTCCCCTCCACCTCCCCTCCACCCTCCCCTTTTGTGCTAATAGCAAATACATACGAATGAGTATCGTTGAGAGAACAGACGATATGAAGATCGGAAGTGAAATGAATGGAAGTATGAAGATGAAGGACAGTCACAAAGACTAAGAAGTATGAGCTGAAGATCTGAAGTGAAATGAACAGTAGTATGAAGATCTGGAGAGAAATGCACAGGAGCATACCTATTTCCTTTCCTTTTACTCTGCCTCCTGTTATAACGTGCAAGTGGGCCATTAAGGCACACGGGGATGTTGGCAGCTGCCGCTCAACCACCATCAGCGTGGGCAGCTGCCGCTCAACCACCATCAACATGGGCAGCCTTGTATGTGTGAGGCATAGTAAAAGAGGAGCTGTTGCCCCGAAGAAACCCCATCTAAACACAGTTCTAAACACTTCTATTATGATTCATGTTGCTTGCTAAAGAGGTGAAATTCTTTAATTGTTGAGCTGGCTCAACTCATATCCATTCATATGGATGGAATAGGGGCTGTTGTGGTGCAATTTAAAAAAAACACTCTGCTGTAGCTGCAGACGCTGCTGCAGCAGCTTCTGCAGCTACAGCAGTGTGTTGTCATATTTGCTATACACCATGGTTGCATCCCTG
>BFEA01000716.1:579825-593180 GCA_003427395.1 Chara braunii | reverse complement strand
CCCGGTAAAACCGTAGGCAGAGAGAGAGAAGAGGACAACAAACGAGGGGCTGTGACAAACTGTTTCGTCGGAGTTTCACCGACTCATCAGGAGTTATATATATATATTTTTGGCGGGGTGCCGACGACCCCCGACAGGTAGGTGCTGACCAGCCGACCGGTCGGCGGGTTGGCAGCCGACCAGTCAGGGGTCGCCGACGGTTGGCGTGTGCAACACTGCTATACACTAAAAAAAACCATGACAGTGCCAGACTGTTTCGTCGGACTTTCACTGAGCTACAGCAGTGTGTTGTCATATTCGCTATACACTCGAAAAACACATTACCGTGCCAGACTATTTTGTCGGACTTTCACCGACTCATCAGGAAGTTGAACCCCGACAGTCTGCCCAGGATGCATTTGACTGATGGATAAGGAAGGACTCACCACATCACCCAGAGTTACCGATACCCTAGAGAGAGAGAAAAGTGGCCGACTTTACTCACATTAACCATGCAATCCTAGCAGACTTCCGGTCCAACCCCCTGACAAGAACGACAGTAAGTCTGAGAAACTACAGCAGTGTGTGTGTGTGTGTGTGTGTGTGTGTGTGTGTGTGTGTGTGTGTGTGTGTGTGTCTGCTGTTTTGTTTGTTTCTCATTTAGTTTAATCCGGACATCTGGACTGGTCCACCCCCAACCGGACCATCCGCGTCCGGATGTCCGGATTAATCCAGACACGGGTCCATACCCCGTGTCCGGTGTCTGGATTTCCGGGTCCGGGGCAACCATGGTTTAGGGTTTATGGTTTAGGGGTTTTTGGGGGGTTTAGGGTTTCTTTAACTGACATTGTTGTATTCTGATTGCCCCCATAATTGAGTACATGCTTCTCTGTGTGCAACAGATGTCGACAAGGGTAAAGTGGACAGCCTATGGTTGGCTCCGACGCCAAGCAAGAGATGGGCAGAAGCTTTTTTTTTGATTTACTGCTCTTCCTTCCTGGTGCTAGCGCTTGGGATCATTGTTCCGCTGCAACTCTTTGAGGTATTGTAACCCTATCTTTTATACGCAACAAATGACAACACCCGCTGGAGATATTGCCAATCGAACCGTTGACGATATGCTCTGATGTTTTTGGGGGCTTATCAGTCAGCAGGGGACACTGATTTTGGTTTTTTGTTTTTCGTTTCTCTTCTTTGGTGCAAGAATATAATGAGAGTGAGGGTGAGAGTTCATCACACAATTTGACTTGAAAGCAGGGCTGGGCCGGCAACCGGCTGGTTCAGCTTGCCCGGTTCAACCGGAGCCGGACCAGCCCCGGGGGGTGAACCGGGAAACCGGTTTTCAAAAAATAAAGCCTAATTCTCTCTCTTTTTTTTTTTTTTTTTTGGCGGATTCTGACTGCGCTCTTTAAGAGCTGTCGAAATCCGTAGTAAAATTTCTAAGGTCCAATTTTTTTGGGGGGGTGCCCCAGGGGTAGGTGGGGATATTATTGGGATATTCACGGAGGTGTCACTTTCAGGGGGAGGGGTCGAGTGAGCAATATTACTTATCCGACCCCCCGTGGCCCACGGACTTCAATTCAGTAGCAGAAGGCACTCTGGACTATGCCAACGGCAGTCGGAGTCCTGCAGCCTGAATGAGATGCAATAGAAGTGGATCTTTGCCAAAACTTGTACCTTTTCCAGAGTATAGCTCGACGGCCGAAAAGTTATGGGTGCAGGTTTCAGCTCGTGCAGGCAGAGCGTTTTCTGTTTGTCTTTTTTGTTTTAAATACAGAGCGTTTTCTGTTGTTTTTTTTGTTTTAAATACGCTGGGTCATCAGTGTCCTCAGTCCGAAAGTATCTCGCCTGCTAGTCTGTCCAGATACATGTAGTGGAGCCACGTGCATTCTAGATAGATTGACAGAAAAATATAGCTGAGGTCCATTCTTGGGCTTGCACCTCAGACAGAGCCGAAACCCAAACCCATAACTCTTTCCCCAGAGCTTAGTGATGTTGCAGAAGCATATAACCTCAGGAGAGCCACTGCTCTTCCATAGTAATTCCTTCGTGGCTGAGGATGGACGAGTATGTCATGCCAAATGATAACTGGTCCGTGGTCTGTAGGACCACACTATGCCAAATCAAAATGTGGGGCCTGGTGGCCCCCCAATTTTTGAGAAAACGCGCGCAGCGGTCGTTTGCCGCTGATCTGCAAAGATGAGCGGCGGAGATTCTCCGCTCGTTGTTTCCTAGAAGTGGGGCCCAAAAAGCCCCATTTTTTTTTTTTTTTGGAGCCCGCGGCCTCGTGGGGCTGGGCAGTCGTGGGGATACCTGTCATTGCCCGGTACCCCCCGTCCAGCCTAATGCGCTGGATTCTGCTGGGCCGGTCGACCGGCCGGTCCGACCGGCAGGCTCCCGGGTGGGGAAGGGGCCCCCGGTCCAACCGGGGACCAGCCCTGCTTGAAAGTCACATAATTCAAGTTATGTGATGAATTCTCACCTCTCTTTTTGTTTTTCTTTTCTTTTTGATTTTTGGCGCAAGTGACACAATTCGTCAAAGATAACTGCCAGGTAAACCGTAGGCAGAGAGGGAGAAGAGTACAACAAACTAGGGGACACATAACTATGAACTAAAAGAGCGCACTTTGCGAAACAAATGGTAAAAATGCAATCAGACTCGTTCTCAAACACACTTTTCATGCATGTAAACAGCAACGCAGTATACTGGCGACATGCGCCCACTCAAAACTCAGAGATATGGCTTTCAGATACGAGTTCACTCTCAATTGGCTATGGCGACTTCAGCGCCCAAACATCTCACTGTTCACATACACTGGATCACCCTGGATATCCCACACGCATCACTCTAACACTCGAGCACACACACACACTCACTACTAACTACAGCTATGGCAGCTATGGCTGCCTCTAACCTATCGCTATGCTAACTCCTCTCTTGCCCACTGCGTCCTCCGGGCTCATCTGCAGACCTCCTTGCACAAGTCGCTGTGGCAGCGCTTCCGCATGGCTCACGCAGGAATGAATGAAWGGCTGGGCGCTGCCTCTTGATTTATACTTCAGAAACTCGTTGGTCTGCCCTTTGCCATCGGCCCTTGGTGCTCACAGTCCCCCCGTGGTACTTGCTGGACCGGACTGGGACTGACTGGACCTTCTGCTGACTGACTGTGGACTCACCGCTATCCTACCGAGGTTGTACTGCTGTTGCACTGCGGTTTAGTCCACCACTTGCCTCACCACTTGACCACTTGCCCACTTGCCTACCTTCTAGAAGGTCTACAGCTAAGCTTCCGGAACTCACTAAGACTYCTACGCTATAGACCTACAGATCGAACCCCTGCTGCCTATGGACCTACGACAGGCCTACCAAGTGCCTACGAATACACAGGTCACAGGTTCAATTCCCGGGGTCTACACAGATACTGTACATGGGTAGGGTGAGGTCTAGGGATCGAACCCTGGGTACTGCATCCGCTACTGCTAAAAGGTGAAAACCATTCCAAAAATAAAAAAACAAAACAAAGATGCCCCCACCCACACGCACACATGCACGCATGCGCTCGCCCGACCACACACACGCACACACACACACACACGCACCCACACGCGTGCCCGCCCGCCCAACCCCCCCACCCACCCACACACACAGACATATTACACACACATTAATTAGTATATAGGCATACTGAAGGGGGAGTTAAAAGAAGAATGATAAAAATATATGGTTTCCCTGCCGCTCATGTTTGTTTTGTTTTTTTAATCCTTGCCTTTTGTTTCGCAAAGTGCGCTCTTTTAGTTCATAGTTAGGTGACAATGTATATCAGTGAGACTCCAACGAAACACTTTGTCACCGCCCCGTGTTGGTTGTCCTCTTCTCCCTCTCTGCCTACAGTTTACCGAGTGTGTCTGGATTGTATTTTTTGGCTGTGAGCCTGTGACAGACCTTTCTTTGCTTCGTGGGTGTTTTGCTTGCTTGTGATGGGGTGTGAACCGACAGTCTGCAGAGTTTTCCATCTGGTGTGGGTCAGTGATAGTCTGCTTTGATTTTCGTCACAGGTACCTTGAGGGCAGTGGTTGGTGCCCACCTCAGGGTATCAGTTGTCGAGCAGTCGTTGACGCTTAACCACAGCCGGGGTTAATGTGGATTATCACTTACAGTGTAATCAGTTAGGGGATTCTGCAGACTGTTGAGGGTTCAGCCTCCTGATGAATCAGTCGGTGAAACTCCAACGAAACAGTTTGTCACAGCCCCTCGTTTCTTGTCCTTTTCTCCCTCTCTGCCTACGGCTTACTGGGCAGCTCTGTTTGACTATATATATACGAATAAGGCTATCTGCTGTATATAGATATGTAATCCGGGATTTCTCTTTTTTTGCAGACAAGAGTTTTGTCCTGGGTGGTCTTGTCCTGTCGTTTGGCCTGTGAAGGAGGGGCGGTGCTTGCATGTGGGACTTGTCATCTAGGACCCGTTTTTGGTGCTATTGCTTGTTGCCCCCTGTTTTGTTGAATTTGGCTGTTCCCTTCCTCTTTTCTTTGCCTCTTTGCCCTTTGGCTGTGTGCAAGTGGGTCGATATGACACAAGATAAAAAAAACGAATTATTTTTTATTTTTTGAACTGTTTTTTTCGTTTTCTTGGTGATTGTCACCAGTCTCAATTTTGTGATAAAAAAGTTGTGGATGAGTTTGTATGCAGATGAGTTGGTAAATAAATGCATGGCTTGTGTAGATTTTTGGGGTTTCTGTTGCTGGATGTCATTTCCGTCTTCCTGTCGTGGATGCAGAGATTCACGGAGGTGGAGTACATGGCGCTTGGGCTCTGTGGGGCCCTTCCGTGCTTTTTGATTCCTTTGTTATTTCCAGGGAAGGTATGTCACATCTGACGCATCTCCACTACTTCAACCTCTTGTCTATCTCTGTTTGTCTGCCCCTCTGTCTATCTTGCTTTGTCTATATATCTGTCTGTCTGTTCATCTGTAAGTCGGTTCTTGTCACTCTGTCCATATGCGAGTCTGACATTCAGTTGTCAGAAAGTCTTTCACTGTGTCAGTCCATCAGGCAGTATACCCTGTTATTCAGTTTGTGTCNTCCTGCCCCCACATCCACGACCCCGACGGGGCCACACACACACTCAAGTCACTTAGACAGGCACGCAGCACACTCACACAGGTCAGCCAGCATTCAGACAGACATGCAGTCCAGCACACACACACACAAGCAGGCTTAGCAGGCGGGGGAACTTAGTATGGCATGCATTCCACGGCAAGACTCAGAAATCGGCTGTCTGTTTCAGTCCGTGTGATGACAGGTCATAACAGGAATGGAAAAATGCAAGTTATGGTCATCGTTGACAGGTTTAGTAAGTATGCTGTCTTCGTAGCATTGCCGACGGAAGCAAGAGCAAAATTGGTAATCCGGGAATTTTTTAACCACTGGTAAAGGATTATGGACATCCCCTAACAATTGTAAGTGACAGAGATTCGCGGTTTACGAGTGAACAATGGCAGCAAGTAATGAATGTTTATGGCTCTAAGTTGACTATGTCGTCAGGTCGACACCCTGAAACAAACGGCCAGATTGAGCAAATGAACAAGATTTTGCAGCAAACACTGCGTATGTACATACGTCCCGACCAGATTGACTGGGATGAGCATTTGCCCAAAGTTGCTAATGCCTACAATAACTTTGTTCACCTGTCTACGCGCAAGACTCCGATGGAATTGCATTTGGGATGGCGTCCACGCAGACCTATTGATCACCTAAACCCGGATCAAGTTCATAAGCTTCCCTTAGGAACAAGTGAATTTGCGATACAATATCAAAAAGACATTCAGAAAGTAAAGGAGAATATAATAAATGCACAACATCAGATGGTAGAACAGGCGAATAAACACAGAAGACCTTCTTAGTTTGTTGTAGGTGATCTGGTATGGGTTAAGTCTAAAGAGTTCGTTTCTGAGGAAAACATTTCTCAAAAGTTGTTACCAACCTACAGAGGACCGTGACAGGTTCTAGATATGATTGGAGATGTGGATGAACCATCTTACGTTGTTGAGATTCCTCTGCATTTGCATACGTATCCAATATTTCACGCTTCAAAGCTCTTACCTTGTGTGACAAATGAATTATTTCCTAGTCGCAGATCTGCGATTCCTCCTAGTATGGATGGGAAATATGACGTGGACAAACTTATTGCTGAAAGTGCCTTTCAAACTGGACGTAGAGGAAGACCTCAACGACAGTATAAAGTAAGATTTGCATATCAGGACCCAAGTGAAGATCGCTGGTTTACGAGGGAAGAATTGATTGATTTTGCAACTCATATTGTATCTGCTTATGAAAGAGCAAGAAGCGGAATTAATATTGTGAATAGGTAAGGATTTTCTCAGAGGACTTTGAAATTAGGCCGGCGAGAGTAAAAGGGCCTTTACAAATCAGACCCCAAATGGATGCCCCAGCAGCAAGGGGCCCTGTCGGCCAAAACTTAAATTCACGAGCAGTAACTCAAAAGACAAAGTTCCTGAGTAAGTGTCGCATCCARATTGAATTAAAAAGACATTTTGAACAGTCACGGGCAGGACCTGAACGAAYAGGTATTGGGTACAATTTTCAAGACTGAGTTAGGGTCATGTCTCCTCGATGAAAAGACATGTCTGTTCGGCAATGAGTCAAAGGCTACAGTCCYAGTCCAGTCATAATCCCACGAGTCAGTCCTGATTYAGACCAGGAGTCCAAAAGACAGGCCCGATGGCCCAAAGCAGCAGCAGACCATGGAAAAAGATACYRKGACACACACTTYGCAACAACAGKTACTRGGCAGRAAGTCCCAGACCCTGGAGGCCGARTTTTCAGCCCTCGCCMGACCAGTCCAGCACTATAAAGGACTGGCCAGCCTCCACATTCGRCARATGCTCACTTCGCATGAGTGTGTGGAAGTGCTGTGGCACTTGTGCGCCAKATGTGTGTGAGCTGCGCTAGGCTGAAGGAGCAGCGCTATTGAAGAGGGAGAGAAGAGGGCGCTGGCARAAGGAAGGCRGCCATAGCTGYGCYWGTGCTAGATAGAGTTAGTAGGGACARTCARTAGGGATGCCAGTGAGTAGCATTCAAAGTAGATCCTYGTGTGATAGGGAGTGTACATGCATGGTGAGTGTGAGTAGACCAGGACAGTAGACAGAGAGGGAGAGAAGAGAGAAGGCTAGAGAAGAGAGAGGAGAGCTATGATGATACTCACCTGTTGGGCGCCATACSTGATGATTGGAGGCCAGCGCTAATGAGCGCCAGGCCTGRAACTCATGTTGAGAGAAGAAGACTTGTAATACAGTTGGGCGCTATAACTTTGAACTCGTGATTCTCTTTGCCTAATCTGGTTATGATAATTGAGTTGTTTCTTCCTGGCTACCACTCATCTTTCATTGTATCTCGTGTGAGATCTCGTGTGAGACTTTTGCAATCTGTGTGACTTGCGTGACATGCATGTTGATTGGGACACTCCAGCAAGTGACGAACCTACAAGTTCCTTGCAAATTTGGTATCGGAGCTGCACTTGTTGCACTCGCTGGTTGTCGCTGGCATGATCCAGGCCGGTGAGAAGAAGTATGCTGGCTTGGGTGTAAGCTAGCGAAGAAGGAAGTAAAGAGAAGAAGTGGATTGGGATTGAGAGAGGGAAGTTGCCGAAGAAGAAGGGGCTAAGGTGGAGATAACGTACCTGCTGCGATTGGAGCGAATGGAGCGAACGTGGAGTCTTCATCAGCGGCTATAAAGAAGTGAAGCACCTCCTGACCCCTACCTTGTTGATTGCGAATCTGTGTGTTGTGTGTCTATTTCCCACATCCTTTCTGGTGGTCGCTGCTGCTGTCTGGAAGAATCGAAGGTCTGGTCTAGTATGAATGTCAGGGCTGTAGAGTCTGGGTCAGGACAGAGAGTCAATACCTGGTTCCATCACTGTGACATCTGGTAGTAAAGATAGGGTCGTATAGGGAGTTGAGGCAGAGTGCCATGTCAGATTGGAAGTGGTCAGAAGCAAAGCCGAACTGGACGAATCCAGCCTGTACAGAAGTATATATGACATTGTGAGAACTTCAATTTATCCCTGCACCTAAAGGCTACCATTCAGAACAGCTAGCATCTGCAAAGCACCCAGCCGGACAAACGTTAGTAAAAAAGAAAAATAATATTGAAGTGATAAACATACAACAACCAAACAGATCAAAGAAAGAAAGAAAAATGGATTTCGTTTTTGCATTTGATTAGGAAAGAAATAACTGTCATTTGCATTATTATTTTTCGTTATTTTGAAGCAGCGACACCCACATTAAAAAAAAAAAGCAGATCCCATCCACACAAAAGGTAGACTAGGACCTGGGTATCTACTTGGTGGGCCAGCGGAGGTCGTTCCTGTGCTGACATCCACCATGGATGATTATCCCATGCAGGGATTGTTGGCTCTTTCAGAGCTACTGGGGCCACTATTCAGCTTCTGTTTCCCCCTTGGTTTTGGGAGGGTCTGTGGCTCCCACATGATGCAAATGAGATCTGGGAAGATGAAGCAAGGGTTGCCGGCGGCAGAGAAAGCAGAAGTGGATCGCTGCCTGGCTGAGAAAAAGAAAGAGAAGGAACAGGAAAATAAACAGAAAGAAGAAGAGGTGAAGAAAATGAAAGAAGAAAGAGAGAAACTAGAGAAAGAAATGAAAGAGAGAAAAAAATTGCGGGAAGAATTAAAGGCAGTTGAAGAAGAAGAAGAAGAAGAAGAAGAAAAAGAGTCTGAAGAGTCTGAAGATGGTGCAAGATTGCAGAGACGCCAGACAGAAAGAAGGGAGTCCAGTTGAACCGGCGACATTGCAATTGAGCTTGAGGCCATGAATTTGCTCGACTAGTTTGGGTACAGGACCCCTATGTATGTTGAGTCGGAGGAGGAAAAAAACGCCTTTGTCGAACTGTTAGAAAAATCTTCTGATTCTAGAAAAGAAAGTTGAATTAAACAACAAAATGGTAGCAGCAAAGAGGCAGGAATTCGAGGAAAAGAAAAGACTAAAGGAAGAGGGGGAGAGGTTGCAAAAGCAATTGCAAGAACAAAAGGGGCAGGAACAGAAACCGGCTACCGACGACAGACTCTCTCTCCTCACTGATACCCTCCTCCACACCAACCAACAACTGGCGGCACTAACGAAAAACGTTCAAAAACTCGAAAACCATCAGTTTGAGTTTGAAGGAGTTTTGAACAACTTCCTGCAGAGATCTGCACAAGAAGTCGATAGGCATATCATAACTTGCATAGAGAAGCTAGATGAACAACTTGTAAGAGATCGTCAGATTCCGCTGTGGCCAAGAAAATATTAGGTGGCGGTGGAGGAGACGGTGGAGACAGAGATGGAGATGGAGGAGATGGAGACAAGAAGAAGAAGGGAGTGCAGCAAGAAGATTCAGGGGAAGTCCGAAAGATCAAAGTAAAAGTGCCGTGGACATACATCGACAAGAAGAAGGAGAGTGTGTTGCACTGGATTGCTGCGGCAGAATCTTATGTGTATGGACAACACATTCCATATTGGGATAGGGTCCTAATGACTGCTTCGTGACATGGCCGCGATGCAATGAGCTTCGCCATATCGCTGCAAAAAGAAGCCAATTGTCAGACAATGGTTGAATACTCTCATCAAACACGAATCGAAGATTTCTTCAAAGCTGTTAGAGAAAGATTTGAAGACAAAAATTTGGCTCGCAGAACCGAAATGCTAATATTAAACATTGCAGACAAAAAATGGAAAAGTGCATCCGCCCTTAAAGCAACTATGGATGAACTCTTGCAATGCGCTGAGCACGGACTTACTCCAACGCAGATTTTAAATAACTTTGCTAGGGCACTCCCCGATCCTCTCCGTACTCAGTTGTATCCCCGTACCAAGGAGGAGGGGATGACATATGGGAAATTCAGCAAGATTGCTATAGATCATGCTGGTTTCTTAGCTGAAGCTAACTATTGCCACTACTCAGGGAATATACCTGGGAAAGACAATCTCCTTCTAACCTTTGAAGAAAGAGGTGTCGAAACTCTCTCCTATGATCAAATAGATTACGGTCTGGAGGGAGGACCCAACAGATCGGTAGTCCAGGAGGGGGACTACGCGGCCGTTGCAGCTCGCGGGGGAGGGTGACAAGCAAAAGGCCGTGGCCGGGGAAGAGGAGGCCGCGGACGTGGAGGAAGAGGACCCGACACCCAGAGGGGTGGTGGCGAAGGTAGCTACTACGTGGGTGGAAGGGGCAATGGTCCCTCGCAAGGTGGCCGGGGTTTCAACTCCATTTGGGGAAGAGGAAGAGGCACATGGTATGGGAATTAGGATAAACCATATCCACCCCATCCTGGTTTGTCGGAAGGAAGACCTTGGGAAAAGTTGGGGATTACGGAGAAAGTCTGGCAAGATAGGAAAACTGTCGATCAGTGCCTTAAATGTGGTGACCCCAACCTCATTGTTCCCTATTGTCTGGATTATAAGGTACCAAAAGGGAATAACCAGTAGGGGTTCCAGTTGCCTCTACAGGAACTTCGGATGTAAATAGACAGACATCCTCCCATCCGAAGGTTCCACTGGCAGGAACTGCAAAGAAAAACGGTCCCTACCTAGCTAACTGTCCAGAGGTAGCTAGTGTATGTACCTCTCTAGGTGGATCCCTTGCAGGCATAGGTGATGAGTTGGCCACTCGTCGCAAAGCCTAAACTGAAATGAAAACGTGTAAGGGACAGTTAATAATTGCAGATCTAGAAGTTAATAAGGTAAGAGTAGGTGAATTGCTTGATAGCGGGTCAACACGCAATTATATAAGTAAGAAAGGTTTGCAAAAGTAGCGTCTCGGACTAAAGGTAAAACAGTTGGATGCCCATATTAAGTAGTACTGAGATTGTGTTAGATAGGTATGTTGAAGGTATTCAGACATACTTCCGGCTCGAAGCAGAGGGGAAGGTGGAACGCGTTCTCTACTCTCTGACTCTCTTGGTGGAAGATAGTCTCCCTTTTGACATTCTTTTAGACATGGATTGGGGTGAAGCTGCAGATGCGAATATAAAGTTAAGGGATCATGAGTGTTGGCTCCCTAGTCTGCACGGTGGAAAGAAGAAAATCCGCCTATTCCATGAATCTGGTAAGGAAAGCAGCTTGGGTTATTGTTGTATGAGTGCCCCCGCATTCGTCCGCTATGTGAAAAAGCACAATTTGTATGACAAAGCGTTTGTGGCATATGTGCGCCCAGTTAAAGAAGGTGAAGCTAAGGAAAAAGCAAAATCTCCAGAAATTGAGAAAATTCTGAAAGAATTCGCAGATGTGGCAGAGGCCCCGAGCGGTGCAATTGAAAGACCAATCAAACATCGCATTGATATTGAACCAGAAAGTCAGATTCCTCATGGCCCAATCAATAGGATGTCACCAAAAGAGTTGGAAAAACTGTTAACCCAACTCGATGAAATGCTGGAAAAGGGATGAATAAGATCTAGCTCCTCGCCTTATGGTGCGCCAATGCTATTTGTGCCAAAGAAAGATGGCGGGGTCCGCATGTGCATAGACTATAGAAGATTGAATGATATAACAGTTAAGAATGTTGAGCCATTACCAAGAATTGATGATCTGTTGGATAGAGTTTAGGGCAGCAAGTACTTCACTAAGATTGATTTGAAGTCTGGCTACCATCAGATTGAGGTAGAGCCAGAGGACCAATACAAGACTGCCTTTCGTACAAGGTATGGACACTATGAGTTTATAGTATTGCCCTTTGGTCTTACTAATGCCCCTGCAACCTTCCAAAAGACTATGAACGAACTTTTCCGCGAATGGCTTGATGGATTTGTTGTTGTATATCTTGACGATATTTTGATTTTTAGTAAAGATCTGAAAGAGCATTGCAAACACCTTCGACTTGTGCTAAATAAATTGCGTGAGGCAAAGTTAAAATTGAACCCTAAGAAATGTGAGTGGGCAACGCGATAAGTGTTGTATTTGGGGCATGTTCTTGATGGAGAAGGAGAAGGAATCAAACCAGAGGAGAAGGAATCAAAGCGGAGGACGCAAAGATTGCAACAATTCGTGATTGGCCCAACCCCCGCACTTTAACGAAACGGCGGTCGTTTCTTGGGTTGGCTAACTATTATCGTAAGTTCGTTAAACACTTCACGATAATCGCTGCCCCCCTTCGCAGATTATTAAAGAAAGAAACAATCTGGAAGTGGGACCAAGACTGTACATCCTCATTCAAGCGTCTAAAGAAATGTCTGATTAACTATCCGGTCTTGAAAGTCGTTGATCCTTCCTTGCCCTTTATTGTTACAATCGACACCGGTCAATATGAGATAGGTGCTGTACTCCAACAGGATGATGGGAATGGATACATGCCTGTTGAGTTTATGTCCCGACGACTGCCTAGTGAGAAAGTCGCTTCTTCCACATATGAAAGAGAGTTGTTTGCTCTCCGAGAAGCCTTGGATCATTGGCAACACTATCTCCTAGGACGACACTTCAAAGTGTACTAAGATCATGAGAGACTTCGCTGGCTTAAAACGCAGGCCCGGATGACACCTAAGCTGACAAGGTGGGCTGCAGAAATTGATCAGTATGACTTTGAACTGAAGCCAGTAAAGGGGAAATATAATGTTGTCGCTGATGCACTAAGTCGAAGATATGATTTTTTCGGTGCCATTGTTACATATTTAGATGTGGGCACCGATGTGCAAGAGAAGATTAGAAATGCATATTCCACAGATCCTGTTTATGGCGCTATGATTAAGCGTATACAAGACGAGCCTCAAGAGTTTCCTAACTATCGTATTACACAAGGTCTGTTGTTTGAAAGGACGGATGTGTATGATCGACATTGTCTTCCTAATGTGGAAGAGATCAAAAGTCTGATTTTGGGGGAGTGCCATGACACTGAAGGCCATTTTGGATGGAAGAGGACGTATGCGAACCTTTTGCGTTCCTACACTTGGCCTCGCATGAAACCCGACTGCATCGCGTATGTGTAGGGTTGTCAAGTGTGGCAAAAAAATAAGAGCACCACTCAGCCTCCCCTTGGTCTATTGAAGCCTTTGCCAATCCCAACAGGTCCAGGAGACTCTGTATCCATTGACTTTATGGACACCAAGGTGAAAAGCAGGAATGTTATGACCCGGACCAATTGCGAAGTACAAATTCACCAATCAGCACAATGTTCACCAACTGCAAAAGGAAATGAATGAACTTGAGAGGATGGAGAGGATAAGAAGAAGAAGAAGAAGTAGAAAAGATTGGAAAAGACAATGTACACCAGCAAGAACCAATGTCAAAGCTCTTCTTCTTCGCTCAACTCCCTTGCATCTTATCTCCCCCTCCTCTTTATAAATTCAAACAATAAATAATACAACA
>BFEA01000716.1:477292-490453 GCA_003427395.1 Chara braunii | reverse complement strand
AAAAAAAAAAAAAAAAAAAAAAAAAAAAAAAAAAAAAAAAAAAAAAAAAAAAAAAAAAAAAAAAAAAAAAAAAAAAAAAAAAAAAAAAAGGGAAAGAAATTTTTTTTGAACACTGGCAGATGCCACTATTTGTGAATTGTGTGAAGTCAACATTCATCATCACGGAATGAACAGCAAAGAGACCAGCTACTACGAACACATGAGGGTTAATTTGACACAAGTTCACGCCAAAACAGATCAAGAGATGTAGAAGGAGAAGAAGAAGAAGAAGAAGAGAAGAGAAAGGGGAGAAGGAAGGATGTAGGTGGCAAGATACAAGGATTTCTCCTGAATGCGACTTAAAAAAAGATATTACAATAAAGCAGGGCGGTGAGGACCCGACGTTTCGGCTGTCCGCCAACAACGCTCCTCAGGGGTCTTGGTCACAGAGGTATTGTGTGAGCAACACCTCATCAATATATCTTGCTTTGAAAGACAAGACCAGAGCACGACAGGAAGACCGGGTACCACAGTTCCAATGAAACCACCGAAACCTCGACTACGTCCAAACCAACTCTTCAAACTTCAACTGAAAACACTACACCGCACTTCTCAGGACTACAGGTATTCGATCACTTGATCACAACATTCGAGAAAGCAGAAAAACGACCACCGCGACTTGCTCAATATTGAACTACAGGCCAGGGTCTACAACAGACCCAATATCAAGAGACCTGGACCAAATACCTCGAAACAGAAAAGGAAAGAAAAACAAGTATTAGGTCCCGGGTTCGAAATCCACTACACGCAAAAATTTGACATCCGACCCCAATTTGTCAAAAGTGGGATCCAGTGATCCCAACATCCCGCAAATTTCCTCGAGAAATTAACAAGCGCACATCAAAAAAGTTATCCGGGTATTCTCTTTTCTAGATTTCAACCTTGAGAGTGAACAGAAAGAAAAGTTCGCCATCAGGCAGAGTAGTGAAAGTACGGGTCCGATGCAGGAAAAACGATATCACCGCAAGTTTTTGTCGACGATCAGAATAGGAACAGAAGTCTTGAATACTATGGAAGACAAGCGGGTGGAGAACAAAACTCTCTTGATTCTTGTGGGTGGACATGCAGAAAAGACGACAAGGATAGTCTACCAGCTTGAGCTTGCATCCAATAAAATTCCAACAACCACCATCGTTTGTCTGCTCCAAAGATAGATTCGCATCGTAGCAATTCCGAAAAGAATTCAAAATTCGCTTAGCCGTCATTAAGGAATCAAAACATTCTTCACGATACTGAACGAAGATCGATACGTCATCAACAATTTGAAAACCTCTCACCAGCTTACGATCAGCGCCCAGAGAAGAAAGAAACATGGACTCATTGAAAGCACACAACAAACAGGCAAGAGCTGGGCTAGTGGATTTGCCCATGGGAATTTCAATTTTCTGACGTAGAAGCGTGCCGGAAGCAACAAAAAAGGTATTCGCCAGCTCGAACTCAACGTAAGATAGCAACAAGGCAAAGTCCAAAAGTGTCCAACCAATTTCACCCTTCCCTTTGGTCAGTTTGACCATCTTACCATGCAGGCTAACAGAAACACCCCGAAAACCTTCGCCTATCCAGAAGTCAACTGCCCATCTTACCGCGTTTAAGATAGAGGAATAAGGCAGATTAGAAAAAATCTCCTCAATATCAACGGAGGCACCAACCATTCGATCACCCTTCTTCAAATGCTTGTTCAACGACACAATCCCCGATATCAGATCAGAGGTGCATCGTAAATTGAAATGGGACAGAGAAGGTAACTTCCATAACAAACAATTGACGGCCCGAGCAACTCTCCCACCACTCAGTGAACTTCCTTCCGAAAAAGAGGGGCAAATAGGTCGCCACCGAGTAACATCCTTGTGCTTAGGCAAGTTGTAAGCACGCCCCAGGCTACACTGTCGCTTCCACTTACCAATACAAGAGAAACCACCTTCGACATGTAGCTTCCTACATCGTTCCAAAACCTCACTCTCAGTCATAGATATCCTATCGAAAGACGAATTCTCCAAAAACAACTGTTTCATACCTTGGCCGTACACAACAGGGCAACAAACGAGCGTATCACCCAGATTATGATCAATAGGAGTACAGACAAGTCCGGATAGACGAGAGATCTGGGAGTGCACCAGGTCAACGGAGCAGCAGTCAGAAGGTGGGGGTGACAACATGCAAGAGGAAAGGTTGCCAATCGTCAATCCATCCAGCACAGAAGGGGAGAAGAGATCACAAGAAGAGAAAGACTTACGGATCTGTCGGGTGAGACAATGCACAGGGTCAATGATGGAGGGCTGCAAAATGTTCTTTGAATTCCTCATGACAGATGGGAAGAAATCGGTAGAGCCAAGACGAAAGGAAACATGGCAGTCAACACGGGGGAAGGAAACGTCACAATCCATGCAACAACAATTGAAATCACCACTACGAGCAACCTGCCGAAAGTTATGAATGATATCACCGACAGTCTGGTTACGGCACCATACAACGCAAATCCTATGAACAACCAAGGATCTCCATGTGGGGTCAACGTCAAGACTGCCGACCATGCGAGAACATGTCCGCCGAATCTCCCTTTTGCAGAGACGCTCATCATAGGTGATACAAATAATCAATTGACGACGAACTGGAACACAAAATTTAGCTCGAATAATCCGTGAAAGGATCGTCTGCAACCTGCATCGAGACGACTTCTCTTGAAAACACCGAACAACGGAAAAAACACGAACTAACCGAGTGAAATCCCAATGCCACAACTCAGATTTTGTCGAAGGGTTACTAAGAAGAGAAACCAACCGTGGTTTGTAGGCCAAGGACTGACAACTGTGAGGGACAACGGAACAAAAGGTAATTACAGACCCTCCACGCAACCACCCACGAGAACAACGAAGCTGATCATGTCCAAGAACACATGATACAACCGAGGAGCCATAACTCCGTTTGAGAACTTTTCAGTTACCAACCAAACAAGACCCACCACGACAAACGAGGGTCACCGAATGCAACTGCCTGCTGTGTGTCCGAAATTGGATTTAACGCGGGTTTCGCGTTAAAAAATTCAACGCGCGTTGGACGGGGAAAAACGGGTTCCGCAATGATTTTTTTCCTACGCCAAACATAATCGGAAAAAAAAAAATATATATATATATATATATATATATATATGGAGTCGTAGATCTTTTTGAGGTCTACGACCCCATATTTTTATTTTTATTTTTTGAGCTTTTAATATATTTAAAAAAAATAAAAAACATAAGCACAATGAAAAAACAAAAGCAAGAAATGACATGAGTCTTTTTTTTTTTGGGTTTCACAGAGATTTTTTAAGGGCTAAAAAAAAAATAGAAAAAAAAATAAAAAATATAGGGTTGTAGATTTTTCAAAGATGTACAACAAAATATTTGTTGTTGTTTTTTTTTATAACCTCGTGTATTTTTAAAAAAATCAAAACCATAAACAACATATTTTTTGGCCTGCATGGCTTAGGTAATCTTGCTGGGTAGACTCCCTGATTTGGCCTGCTTCGTTCACTGTTGTTATAACCACCACCATCAGATCATTTGTGATCTGATGGCTGGGAAGCACTCTGCCGTGATTTCCAGTGGGAGGTCTCTATTTTTTTTTTTTTTTTTTTTTGCCTTTCTCCTGTTTTCTCAGCCCGTGAACTCGTAATGAACTTGTCAGGCCGCTGCCACTCAGTGTTACACTGGATAGACCACACTCCAATCCGTCTGCTAATGGGACCATGCCCCTGGGGTGTGGTCCCATTAGCAGTCCCATAGAAGCTCGGCCGATCCAATGTGACACTGAGTGGCAGCGGCCAGACAGGTTTATTACGAATTTCTGGGCTGAGAAAACAGGAGAAAGGCCACACAAAAAAAAAAAACAGAGACCTCCCACCCGAAGTCACCGCAGAGTGCTTCCCAGCCGGATTTGGGTCACTCAACTGCCATACAAACTTTTTTTTTTTTTTTTTTTGCCTGAGCTGGTGCTTGAGGTGCTGATAAGAGCAGACACCTGAGCAGGCGTGCTTACCCTTCCTTTCCCCAACCCCCACCCTTATCCTATCCGGTTGCTAGTGGGACCATGCCCCTGGTGCTTGTCACTGCTGTCTGGTCGAAATTGCCCTCAATACTGGTAGGGTGATGGTCCTGAGTGCTGGTCACAGTGAGGTAGGATAGTAGGGACAGGGGGTGTGCTGGGAGTATTAACKTGGGGATGGKTAGGGTAGGTGGCCTATCCCTGTTGCTACCAGCAATCACCACGAGTCTGGTCCTTGGCCTCTAGAACACCTTGGGCTTTCAAAAAAAAAACAAAAAACAAAGAATGGATCTTCTGCTAGAACGTGGAATAATACACCGCCATAAGATTGTCTTTTGTGCATGTGGTGAGTAGAAGCCCTTAGGGCCACTGCACATATTCCTAAAAAAAGAAAAACGAGAAAAAACAGAAGAAAAATGAGAAAAAAAAAAAAAACCGGGAAAACAAAAGAAAGAAGAGAAACAAAAAAAAAACGAGAAAACAGAGAATTTGTGACCCATAACTAATCTGCACAGACTGCACAGACCTGAATTCAAATCCAGACTATATATTCTTGGGCCACAAAGTCAATCTCTAAGTCGCTGCTCCACGAAGGGTCCTTGCTAATTCGTTGAGACCCTTCGGAAATGGGACTGGACGATTACATTGCAGCATTTGTAAAAAAAAAAAAAAAAAAAAAAGGAAATGCACCCACGTGCAAACGCATGTGCTCACAGTCTTGGGGTATGGGGTGGCAATTACGTTTTTTCCCTCCTGCTGTTTGAATTTTGGGAGGGAGGGGCATGTTTGGCCACCCCACCCTGTTAGCAGGGGTCAATTTTTTTTTTCCTTTTCCTTGTTTTTAGTGTTTGGGCTTACTTTTTTCCCCTCTTTCTTTTTGAATTTCGGGAGGGAGGGGCATGTTTGGCCACCCCACCCTGTTAGCAGGGGTCAATTTTTTTTTTTCTTTTTCTTGTTTCTAGTGTTTGGGTGCGTAGGGCCACGTGTCCGAGGCCCAACGCGCCGGTTCCATTTTTTAAAATTCAACGGAACACCCCCGTTTTCGCGTTAAACGCGATTTAACGGGGACCCCGGGCCCGTTGAACGGGTTCAACGGCGTTGAATTTCGCCCGTTCTCCGTACATAGGACACACAGACTGCCTGTCTCTACACTGGTTGAGAATTCGTAACAGGCTTGTAGAAACCAACCCAATCAACGAATGAAAGGACATTAGCGATCGAAAAGAGGATGAAAAAGAAGAAATAGGGGAAAAAGGGGAAAAAAAAAAAAAAAAAAAAAAAGAAAAAAGAAAAGAAAAAAAAAAAAAAAAAAAAAAAAAAAAAAAAAAAAAAAACAGTAATAGTAGCAGAGGAAGGAATGATCGTAGATGATAATGAGGGGCAACAAAACCGTCGAGATCGACAATACAGCTTACGGTGCTCACGTTTGCCAGGGCAGCTTCTTCTTGACTTCTTTACTTTATCACGAGCGTTCAGATCAGACGAAAAAAGACGAATGTAGAATTTATCCACCACCAAAAGATCATCGACGGAACACTTAGCAATAGGGATCGCCACGTACTGATACACACCACATCTTTGCAACCACCGGTAGAGTCGTTCATTTCGCTTACCATCCCGTGCTACAGTCTCGCTACAACCACGGTAAACATGCTCGCTCCAACGTACATGGAGGTTACGACTGGAACTCCCAACATAGAGATGTTGACACCAAGGGGACAGTAATACATACACCAGAGGTTCGGACTCATCAAAACAACCATCAGAAAGTAGCGAAGTCAAACAAGGACGCAACTTATTCCCCCAATTAATCGCACCACAGAAAATAAGAGCCACAACAACAAGACGAAACAGAGTCTCCAGAGCACGAACTCTCAGGTGAGTAGAAGAAAGACGTCGGACATTAGAGCAAGCGCGAGCCAGAGACCAAAGATTAGCCACGTTCATGAGAGATTCTAAGAAGCATCAAAATTCCTCCCTTCAGTCACGGCATCAGTAGTACCACCGGCATCGTCTGAGACTTCATGGACCTCGGCATCAACGCCCTTGTCATTGCCAATTGCCAACTCCACCCGTTTGGCAATGATCGCTTCAACAGTTTAAGGCAAAGTGGTGTATTCCACTCCTTCATCTGCACAAATCTTCCTCACAGCCTCCATCTTCAACTGCTTGTCTCATCTATTCTCCTTGACAAAGATTTCCTTGTTATTTGCGTTCTTCGCCACGTGATCAGCTGCCACCTTCTTTTTTGTCTTCATGACCGACGTACCCCCGACATTCTCCATGCGTTCCCTCAAGTTGGAACGTGGAGTTGATATCTTCATCTTTTCTAACCGCTCCTCCATTTCCGTGAGACGTAGCCTCCCTTCGGCGATTTAGCTCCTGCAATCGCAATTCCTTCAATGCGTTAACTTCCAAGTTGTGCAACTCCACAAGCGATGCATGATCACCGGTAGGTCTGGTCTTACACGGAGATCTCGCAGGCGTGGAGTGGGAATCAACCTTCAACTGAGCACTAGAGATAGGGCAATCCGACTTTTCTTGTTGCCCGTTCGAAGGGCCTCCTTCTTCCAAACCTCTGCTTCAGCGGTAGCTTCATCCTTCATCAGTTTTAATGAACGAATCTCTCCTCTATAGACTCCACTCGCTTCTCCAGCTTCGACTTCAATTCTTCCTGAGATTGCATAAGTCGGGCAAAGACTTCGTCCTGAGCAACTTGGTTACCCGAGGAGCTGGCACCATTCCAGTTGGCCTGAGAGATGGAAATGTTCTTCTGCATTTGCAAACTTTGCATTCTCTCCATTTGCTTCTTCAGCTCGGCAATCTCCTGCTCCTGCGAAGAGGTACTCTTACCACGCACAACTTCAAACATTTGATCCATCTTAGTATTCATCTCGACACCAATGAGAGCATGAAAATCTTCTCTCTCCTTCTTTGCTTTCAACCTACTCTCTTCCTCTGCCTTCTCGTGCATCACACGTTCCTCTTCAGCTTTCTTTTCATTCTCGCGTGCAACCTCAACGTCATAGCGTACTTTCAGTAATGCCACGGTATCTTCGAGAACAGCAACTCGTTGGTTGGTATTAACCCAACCACTGCCTTTGACATGGTTACCAGTATTATTAGGAAGAGAAACGGCGGCCAAGGAGGTTACCACCGCAGACGAGGTAGAAGAAGACTGTTGGGGAGCAGGGAGAGCGAGAATAGGTTGGTTGGGTGTACTGACACTATTTGTGTTTGGCACATACGGACGACGAGGAGGATGAGGACACCAACGTGCGAAATGGTTAGGATCACCACAATTGTAACAGGTACGTACGGACGTCGTAACAGGTACATTAGCCATTATACCAGAAAATGATGAGCCGACGACTACGATAAGCACTACGAAGCCACTCGGAACGTAGTTTAATTCCTACGGCGGTTACTTCGCGAATCAAAGTGTGAAGTCAACATTCGTCATCACGGAATGAACTGCAAAGAGACCAGCTACTACAAGCACATGACGGTTAATTGGACACAAGTCCACGCCAAAAAAGATCAGGAGATGTAGAAGGAGAAGAAGAAGAAGAAGAAGAGAAGAGAAAGGGGAGAAGGAAGAAGGTAGATGGCAAGATACAAGGATTTCTCCCGAACGCGACTTAAAAAAGATATTACAATAAAGCAGGGCGGTGAGGACCCGACGTTTCGGTTGTCCGCCAACAGCGCTCCTCAGGGGTCTTGGTCGCGGAGGTACTGTGTGAGCAGCACCTCATCAATATACCTTGCTTCGAAAGACAAGACCAGAGCACGACAGGAAGACTGGGTACCACAGTTCCAATGAAACCACCGAAACCTCGACTACGTCCAAACCAATTCTTCACCATTTGGCCTCCGCAGCTTTTGGCAGAATACTTTTTTTTTTTTTTTGACTTAATATCTATATTCTTCTCTCAATCTTTCTTTGTATATGGTTTCGTCATCTATCTCATCCTCGCTGCACTACTCTCGCCATGCACAAAAGACAAAAATATTGGCGGTGTATCTTTCCATATTCTAGCGGAAGATTCACTCTCGTTTTGCACATTTCGAGAGTAGTGCAGCGATGCCCATCCTCTCGTTACTCTATGTATGTATAGTATGGGGGAACACCAACCAAACCTGGAACTCTCCCCAGCCCACGGGCCCACGGGGTAGGTTGGCACCACAGCAGTGGTGCGAGAGCAAGGCTTGTATCAGTCCTTCATCCCGATGATGCGGGGTGATCAGGCGTTGCAGCTGACGGGGGAGACCGGCGATGCTACTGGCGAGCATCTTTTGCCAGTCACTCGCACCTCCCCCTACCCCCCCTCCAACCCCACATTAGGAGTGTCTAATGGCCAATATCATTGCTGCATAGCAACCAACAATATTGCCCAAGGTCCTGCCAATGCTGGCTTGGAGGACCAAGGGGTTATCTCTAGCTGGTAGAACACCAAGCACGCCCAGGCACGTACGTGAGGACGGTGAGGCCAATCATGTTGGGGAATTGAACCCACGACCTCCTGATTGCATCTTGCATGCCTTAGTACCAACTGAGCTAGGCCCGTTGACGGCATGGTAACAGATTTCCCCCCCCGTTTAACTGGGGGTTGAACGCGGGTAGGACGCCGGGGGTAGAGCATGCGTTCAACCTTTTAATGTAGTTCCCCCCGTCCAACCTCCCGCCAGACTTTCAGGGTGCAGCACAACGAATTCTGCTGCTCCTGCAGCAGAGCTGGAAGTTGCGGCAGCACAGCGAATTCTTCTGCAACAGAACTAAGTCCGCTGCATCAGAAGTACAAACAATTACTTCTGCTGCTGCTGTTGTGTAAGTTGTCACCACCACAAAACTGAACATTTCGTCAAAATGGGCATCTTTTTATTTCTTGAACGAAATTGAAACCGAGTTTTTTGGCCGAAAACGGTCCAAAAGACCACCTCCTGAGTCCAGCGTTCTTGAAACGCTGGACCATCTGGTTGTATGTGGACTTGACAAAAGACCAGATACATCCAGGGGGTCCAGCATTTTAAGAAAGCAGCACCCTCAGGAGCCAAAAATTTGGACCTGTTTTCGGCCAAAAACCTCGGTTTCCATTTGAATTCTTTCAAAAAAAAAAAAAACAGTCCATTTGGACGAAATGGCAGTTGTCAACCCCTTTTCCTCCCAGATGAGTCCATCCAAAAATTAAAAACAGCTTGACCCTAGGAGTCTTTTATACTGAACCAGAAGAGGACCAAGATTTGGTATCTCCAAAAGAATCTGTACTAACTGTTACAGTGGAAAGCTGGCAAGCTGCCAAAGCTTCTTTTTTTTTTTTTTTTTTTTTTTTTTTTGKKTTWTKTWTTKTTTTCTCTCTCATGATAGAAATGAATCAACTGGTGAAATCCAAGGCCAATGCTGACAGGTAAATGACAAAAATCTTCCGCAGCTCACCAAGTGGGCCACATTCCAACAAAAAAAAATTATTATAATGGCATTTAGTTTGCCTGAGGAGATACTCCCACTTACTCTTCTAGTACTGTTTCAACTTATCTCTGGACGTAATTTCGCAGTCGGTCAGATTCATCGGATTCATCGGATTTCTATCGTCATGGTGGCCATAATAGCAGTGCTGAGGATTATTTCGCGGTCAGATTCATCCGGGAGAGTCCTAGTGTGAGTATTGTAGCATGACCTTTTCTTTACTTTTCTTCTCTTTTCTTCTCTTTTTTTTTTTTTTTTTTTTTTTTAATAATAGACTAAGGGTGACCTTAATCTAGTACTCCTTGCGACAGGACTTGACGAATGCCGATGGAGAGAAAATAACAAAAAACATATTCTGCAATTCACAAATGGGCGATGTCGAGACAAAATCATTTCATTTCATTTCACCCCGTTCTATATATCTCATGATAAAATGTGTCCAGCAATGCTATAATCTATTCCTGGGGCGCAACACGTGCCCGCCCGTAGCCGAGCCCAGCGTCCATTTTTTGAAAATGAACAGAACAATTTAAGATATGAGAGCCATTACTTGGCTGCAACTGAGAACAACATGAATATTCATGAAACACTACTGACTCAAGTACTGAGCTATTGAAGTTGAATCTCAGAAAAAGAGTCAGAATCTGCAGACTGTTCTAAAAATAGAAGCCTATTACTAAGGAGGTTTTGCATCACCAGCCAACCCCTACACCCGGCGCCGGCTGCTCTTAGCTCAAAGGGGTGACCATCTTTTCAGCTGGTTGCCAATTTGCCAAAAATGATATCATCCTTTTTTTTTTTTCTTTTTTTTTGAAATAGAAATCCGGTCAATGTTCTGTGGTAGAAAACTCCCCCCCACCCCTCCCCCTCCTTACGCAGGGGCCATGCTAGTCTTCTCCGTATCGTTCCAATTTTAACATATTATGTCCTTTTCTGCAACTCATGCAATGGGCAAAAAATATATGTTGTACAAAATCAATGACATTATTGGCCCTCACTCCACAGTGACCTTTCACCAAATGTGCAAAATGAGGCACCAACATATGTTTTTAAATTTGTCTTTTGTGCATGTGGTGAGCAGTGGAGCGAGGACCATTTGGTTTGCCTTTCTCCACTTCTCATGATATGGGGTCTCGCTCCACTACTCTAGACTCTCGAAGATTTTCTAGAGTGAGTCTAGAGATGTTAGACTCTAGAAATGACTGAAAATCAGAAAAAGAGAACATCGCTCCACTTACTCTAGAAGGTAGAGCTCAAGAAGGCCTCTTGGATGTCAGACCGCTCTTTGAGAGAGCTAGACTGCTCTTTGAGAGAGCTACACGACACGGCCAGCACGTTGTTGTCCGCCCAGACTCCAGGTGCACTCCATAAAAATGCTCAACTTTCGAAGGTCCTGGATGCCTCCCTTGAAATTCCCGCCGCTGCAGGCGGAGCTCTCGAATCATCAAGAGTGCCACCGGAGAGGAGGTTCTGACAACTCAAGAAATGCACTTCCGTGAGTGTGTTTCCTGAGGTAGTGCAGCGACGATGGATTCTCAGACTGGACATTTTCGTGAGTAGATACTGACAGCTCAAGAACCCGAATTCCAGACCTGGGGTCTAGAGTAAGTGGAGCCGTGCCGCGCTCAAGAAATGGCCTGTTTCTAGAGTAGTGGAGCGAGAACCATGATGATAGGATTTTGGTGAATGCATTGTTCCGTGGTACTAAATGATGAGACTTTTAGGTAACTCAATTTAAAAAGAAAAAAGAAAAAAAAAGGGCTATGTGAGGACAAAACAGTTGGCCTAACTTGAAGGTTATTACTGTAATTTGGTTCTTTACCCCCGGGGTAAAGTACCACAAGCAGAGGTGCAGAAGATAGCGTGGAGTTTCCTCAACGGCACCTCTCCAGCTATACATCCAGATTCGGGCGTTGAGGGAGAGTTTAATACTATCTGGTTCCTTTCCCCTGGGGCCAAGTCCCACAACGCCCAAATCTGGACATGTTTGTGGAGATGACATTGTGCAGAAAATCGCGTTGAGTTTCCTCAACCACACTCCACAAACACGTCCAGAGTCGCGAGTCCTGAGGAATTTCAAACTCAATGCTGCTAGTGGGACTTGGCCCATGGGCACCGGGGGAAAGATGTAAATTTGTAAGTGAAAAAAGTCACAATGCGGTTTGAGAATCTACATCTCACCGAATGGCCCACCTTCAGGCAACATGATTGTCTTTCCTAACTTGAAGCCTTAGGATAATTTGGGCTTCGGTTACCCCACCACTTACCCCTATAGAGGGATGCAATAAGAGATCGTCGGGTTCGTTCCCCCTGGACACAAGATGGAGAGATAAAGTTGGGCGTTTGTGAGTACTTACTGTTTTCTGAGATCTACAAAACGCAGAATGGATAAGGAAAAAGTGAAAAAACTTCAAAAAAGAGAGACTGGATAACGCATGTCAGGCCGAAGAGGCTTTGCCATGTCAGTGAACTATCATCCGAACTTTCCAGCATTTTTCAATGTGACTGGTGGTGCCAGTTGCGCAGCTCAGTGCAGTGCAGTGCGCAGAGAGCTTCCAACTCAAGTGCCGAATTTTTAAAACATTAAAATGATCATCAGCTCTCAGTTAAAAGAAAAAAAGAGAAAAAAAAGAAGAAAAAGAAGAAGAAGAAGAAGAAGAAGAGAAAGCGTGTTTGCAAAGGGGCCTTGCTGTAGAGGAATTTGCCTTGCTTGGGTTAAGGTTTTGGATTAAGGACAAAAATAGCCCCTTTGTGGGTGAAAGGACAAAATTAACCCAGTCAGAATGCACCTGAGCCTACCTCGTACATACGTGGTTATCCATGATCAGCTTTCCAAAGTGCCAAACAGAAGGCATAAGGGAAGCGGGAGGGCAGACATTGTGCAAGCACACCAGCAGGCAAACCAAAAAAAACACAAAACAAACAAGTCCCAAAAGAATGCCAAGACCAGGCAGACAAGAAAAGCATCAGAGCAAAGCAAGCAAAAGGACATCACGGCATAGGCTGGATGGCACGGGGGAGGCGGGAGGGCAGACAACATGCAAGAACACGAAACAGGCACACAAGCACACCAAGGCAAGCAAACCGAAGAAAATACAAGTCCCAAGCAAATTGGAAGACCGAAAAAAATAAACTGATGATGACAAGATTGTTTCGTTGGAGTTGCACCAACTCATCATGAGCCGCATTGAGGCTGAACCCTCGACAATCTGCAGAATCTCTGTATTTAATGGTTTGGGTCATGAACGCTTTGACCCTTGTTGAAGGCAGACTGTCCCCAAGCGGAACATACTAACATAGCAGCGGGCAGCAACCCTGTGGAGCACCAGCCAGCAACCCTGTGGAGCACCAGGCAACACAGTAGAGGCAACACCGCTGCACAATGCCAAAAACAACTGCAAAGAACGACATGGCACACAGGGCATGCAGCGCGGCAACCTGTGTTACCGCGCGTTCAGTTTTTGAACACGGTGAACACGTGTTCACTGAACGCGGGTAAACACGTTTGACGCGTTTGCGCAGGGCGTTTTTGGCGTGGGGGTGTGGGCTGGGGACAGTGTGTGTGTGTGTATGTGTGTGTGTGTGTGTGTGTGTGTGTGTGTGTGTGTGTGTGTGTGTGTGTGTGTGTGTGTGTG
>BFEA01000716.1:451276-462232 GCA_003427395.1 Chara braunii | reverse complement strand
GAGAGAGAGAGAGAGAGAGAGAGAGAGAGAGAGAGAGAGAGAGAGAGAGAGAGAGAGAGAGAGAGAGCAACTATGGGTGGGAAGGGGTCTCTTCTTCCGATTTTCCGCACAATTTTGATTTCCACTTTGGCCGATCTTGTTGCGGCCTTCTCAGAATTTTCTTGTAAATCGTTTCGGGTTTTCTTTGTCGTTTTTGCCTTGTGTGTATACATGAAATGGATGCGAACCCTTTTTTAGTGATACTTTCAGATTTTTTTTAGTCTTGTTCTGTGATGTCTGCTTCAAATTTTGTCACTTTCTAGTATCCATCTATATCGTGTAATAATCCCGGGTCTGATTGAAGACACTTGCCATGAATGTTTGAATTTAATCATTAGCCTTCGATCATCATCAGATCACCGAGAATGTTGTGATGTCAGGGCAGTTGCCCCCTCCCCTCTTCTTCTCTTTCCCTTCGTCACATGGATGACATGGATGTGAATGTAATGACTGGATCTCCCCCGAAATAGTATGGGTAGGATAGTTGAATGCAGATAGGACACAATCGATACACCGACATGAGAAACGCGAGTCTGATCCACTTTCGTTCATGCGCACGCTCGCGTACGACCACGATATCGAGAAAACCAAGTTGTAGCGTACGCGCACGTCTGCATGAGTCGACCTCGATCCTGGCTCACTATGAGGATGTGGGAGACCAAGTTCACTAGTCGGATATGGTTGTAGAAACTCTCTTTTGGATCATCGATCGTGAGAGCCTGAGAGACCCGGAGTATCGCAAATACTGAAAGGGCGAACATCTAAGACGGCGGGGAAACTTGAGAAACTCGGAATTCCCCCGTCTAACGGAGAACGACCAACTGTGCGGGAGGGATTTTCACGGGGCCGTAACTAGTGATCCTAGGGACCCAGACTATCTGAATACTAACAACACTTAGTATTACATATCTCCGGGCTTCATCGTCATTACTACAAGTTTATTTCCCTTCCATCTCCTCCTTCCATATCACCAGCTTATAGTGGTATTGTGGAGTTCCATAGCTCGCTACTCGCCCCGTACATCGTGCGAAGAGTGCCATCAGTACCAGGCGTATCGAGCTTCGGGATTTATCCGACGAACCCGAACTGAAGCCGAGCGGCGATTACACAGCTTCCGCTTGAGGCCGTCCTCGTTGGATTCAGAAGCTAATTACGAGCGGCGCCAACAACTGTTCGAACAGCGCGACAGCCATGGTGTCCCACCGGTCCACCAGATAAGGGACCGACCACCGCGACGCAACTTGTAGAGACAATAATCCCATCCCCGAAGAATGAAACGCCCGACACCAACTTCGCGAACCATCTTGCACCATTGTCCCTAAACCATCCACCGGAGATCCCAGTTCCGACCTGGGACTCCATCCCCAGTTTCCTAAAATCCTTGACACACCCCCTTTTCGCACTTTCGGGCCCCCATCCCATTCCGATCAGGAAGTCGCATTGGGCGTGAGGTTGGTATCGGAGCCGACACGTGACAGGTTTACGGATTAACACGAAAGGTGAGTATACCGAACGATCTGGCGAACAGAGGACGACCGAGGCAGCGAAACGCGTCGCGCCGTGATCCTATAGTAACATGATGTAGGTCGGTTGGGCGACAGACAACCAATATGAATGTGAATCAGAACCAGAATCCGAATCCTGGTCCATTCCCGGCCCAACGAGCTCGCGTGCCCATGGCCCCACCGGATCTCTATCTTTTTCACCCTGCACAGCATTTGGCTGGAGCATGGCTAGCCACGCTATGCGCGGAACAATACGATAACGATGAAGCTCGAATTAACATCCCGGCTAGATTGGGAGGGGACGCGCATCATTTGTTCAGCACCTACGTTTGGGTAGATCTCCCAACTTTTGAACGAGATTTCCTATACCGATTTGACTATATTCATCCGGAACAAGCCTTGTTCATGATTAAAGATCGAGTACAAAAGTCACTCGAATCTGTCACGGAATATCGAAACCGATTCTATAGAATGTTTGTCAAAAACGAACGGGGAGCAGGACCATGAGGGTAAAATTGCGAAAGCAATTTTCCCCGATCAGTCATACTTTGCAGCAGATTATGTCTGTAGCAGAAGAAATGGAGTGGAAATTTGCCGCCAGCTTCCTAGAAGGCAGGATTATCCTAGAGAAGGAGACTCCTCGGAACTGGCTAGAGCAAGGCCCGAGATGGCCGCGCTTCAAAATAAGTTTGAAAACATGGGTTTTGTCTCTGGTCCCGTCACCTATTTAGAGCACATCGTAACAAAAAACCCTGGAGCCGACACAACCATAGGGTTGCCCATGCCAGCGATGGCCGCTCCTGTACCTGTCGTACCCGTTCTTGCATCCTCTCTAGAGGCGACGAGTAGAGTCAGTGAGCCAAACGTGATATTGGAGCTGACCCAGACTTTAGTTAGCCTAATACAAGAAATCCAGAAGGAGCAACGAGAGTATAACGCCCGGATGGAGTCCTTGATGCGATCAATGCGTCCCATTGCTGTTAGAGCTGCCCCAGTGACGCAGGGCATTGCCCCCGCTTAACCAGCAAGAGGAATGGCAGCCAATCTGAATGTCTGTGACACGTGTCATCAGCCGGGCCACATCGCCCGGGACTGTCGACACTGGCCTGCGCAAGCTCGGGTCGGGGTTGCCGCCGTGGCCGCTACGCCAGTGGCCAACGGTCCAGGAAGGGTAGGTACGATGCTCGAAGAGATAGAAGGAGGGGGAAACACAATAACCACTACCGAGGAAGCAACATAACTTATCCCGCTCGATCAATACATCGCCTTAGGATATCCGGGGTTAGGAATGATTGGAACTATCCGACCGGCGGACGAGCGAAAAGAAGTAGCTGAATGGAGACCTTCGCCAAACGAAATGGAGTCTGGTGGTCCTCTCTTTGTCACAGGAGAAATCGACGTTTTGAAAATTGTTTCGGCCTTGGACCACTCGATTTCACTGTCGATTGGCCATTTGCTGTCTATATCAGAACAAGCTAATGAACTCATGCTACAACATTGCAAGGCAAATAGAAAACGATTCGCTCTTAGTAAACTGACAACAACGAAAGGGAGAACCCCAACTCCCGATGACAAACCCGAAAATCCTAGCACAATGGACCCTATACGATTGGGGCTAATCCAGAAGGACGATCATTTCCTACGTATCAAAGTCATTTCGTGGAAATCCGTGGAATGTGACATTGAAGTATGGGGAGTTCCGTACAATGATGTCATCGATTCAGGAACAACTGTCCTGACTATATCACTGAAGGTAGTGGAAAAGGCAGGACGACGGAAGGACCTGATAGTGCCTGCCGAAAGGAAGAACGATTCAGCTCCTCAGGGAGAGTGTTACGGGGTGGTTTGGGGAATTCAGCACTTCCATCCGTATCTCTACGGACAAAAGTTCCTCCTTGTCACGGATCATGAACCCTTGCTGACCCTCAAGAGGCTCACCAATTACACGGGTATGATTGGAAGTTGGGTTGTACGACTGCAAGAGTACGACTTCGATATCGTGCATTGGAAGACGGAGAAGCACGGGAACGCTGACGGCTTGACACGTCTGCATCGACCCGACAAAGTGACTAAGGGTGAGGAGATTACCCCGTGGAAGGAACCAGAACCAACCAACGACTCAACGAGCGTTCATACGGGCAGATGGTTATCCCTCCTTGAAATCTTAAGGGGTGATTGACACGATGACGATGGAGCACAGATCCGACAAAGTGACTAAGGGTGAGGAGATTACCCCGTGGAAGGAACCAGAACCAACCAACGACTCAACGAGCGTTCATACGGACAGATGGTCATCCCTCCTCGAAATCTTAAGGGGTGATTGACACGATGACGATGGAGCACATAGGTAATTTCAAAGTTTCCCTTTCTCCTCTCTCATCCTCCTCCTGACAAATTTTGCTATTTTTGCGAGGCCATTTCGAGAGTCTACTCGGTCCCTATGCGACCGAGCGGGGAAGGCTATGTCGAGTCGGTAGATTGTCAGCGATGTGTTTCCCGGGCCCATGGTTCTTGTATACAATATCGGAATGCGGACAAATCCTGGTTGTGTTCTTTGTGTTGCATTGATAAGATCCCGACGGAGGCACGATTTCTCGAAGCCACGTCCGAAGGACTAGAAAAGACCGGATGGTTTAAAAGGGCTGAAGTATGGACATATGTCGTCTTGATAGCTATGGTGGTTGAGAACCCCCTCCGAGATTTCACGAGGGAGGATCGGAGACGGGCCAATGAGAGAGTTCGGGATTACCGATGGAATGAGGGACGGTTAGACAAACGGAAAATGGACGGGAGCGGGATTTGGATGTTTGTCCCGCATCCGTTCGCCAGGAATGACTAGGTTAAGTCAGCCCACGAGGAGACTGCAGCCCATTTCGCCATCCGAATCACGGAGGCGGCGATTGATTAAAATGAGTGGTATTGGTCCAACATTCTCGACGATGTTAAGTTCATCGTCCGAAATTGTCAGGTCTGCGCCGCTGACAAGGCGCCAATTCAGTCGCCTAGGTCGATAGTGCCTACCGTAGTTGAAGCGTCATTCCAGAGGGTTCGTATGGATACCACGGATATTGGCGTACCCCCTGGACCGAATAGTTGTGAGTATTCCATTCTGTTGGTATTCGTGGACCACTTTTCGAAATGGATCAAAGCGCATCCCTGCAAGATGCGACAGACGGCCGAAATCGTGCGATGCGTCAACTGTTTTCTCGGAATGCACCAAGACACAGAGGAGATCCCGACGGGCAATGGGGTAGAATTTAGAGCGGAAGTCTTGAGGAATCTAGTCTTACACAGTGTCTCTATCCGCAATACTACTCAGCACATATCGCAATCTAACAGACTGGTGGAGAATGCTAATCGAGTGATTAAGACCACTTTATGACGCAATATCGCGGCAAATGACACGAGGCCTTGGCCCGATATCGTGGACCATATCTTGGCTATCCACCGAGGGACACCCCACGAGTCCACGGGCCTGACCCCCTTCCAACTACAGACCAATAGCCTGCCCTATGTAGCCCTACCGAGCCTAAATGATGAATCGGCCCTTCCAAGACGGGCCAGTAGGGCGACGGTTAAGGATAAGCCCCAAAGCGACCTAGAACTGATGGAAAAGGTCCTCCCCTAATGACAGAAATGGCCCATGGGAGACAGGTCAGGAGTTACGAGGCCCCAAATGGGAACGCTGGGCCTCAACCCCAATATAAATTAGAGGACATCGTGCAGGTGAGGAAATGTGCTCACCAGGGCAAGCTAGCGCCACGATTTTTCGGGCGATTTCGCATAGTCGAGCTCGGTCCCAGCGGGGTGAACACGGTGCGGCTTGCGCGAGAGGTGTCGGGAAGTCGATCGGCTCGTCCGATCATTCGACACGTATCCTACCTTTGTCCTCTCCATTCTTCCCCTTCTCCTCCATCATCTGCATCAACCCTCGGTCAGGAAGAAGACGACGACTATCTAGAATCCTCTTCTCTCTCTCAACCGTCGTCTTCGACTCTGCCTCCATTGCCATGAGTTTTTCGATGAAGCAGGCGATCAACGAGCGTTTGATGACCCCGAGGGGCCGTTTAGCGATAATCCGCCAGGTGCAGCGACCTCGATTGAGTCCCGATCTCCTTCGATTTGCAGCCTTCTTCAGCACAGCAGGCATCCACGCAGAAGCAGAGTTCTGCTTCGTACACTCAGGGGCGACGCTGTACTGGTCGAGATTTCGGCTTTCCAGCGCTTGTCCCCGCCCGACGCCCGGTGTTAGCCACATATCCGTCATCGTCATTTTCACGGGTGATATCACAGCGGTACACCCGACGATTCATACAGAAATCACGACCACGTGGATCGAGTTGCTGGCTCGGTCGGGGGAAAGAATAGTGACCTTGAACGATATAGATCTCTGACTCCGCACCTCCAGCAGCGCACCGGAGATCCTTCTCCCGAAGCTCCTCCCCTTTGAGCAGCCCCAATGAACCATCATCGTCTCTCCCTCTTCAACCTTTCGTCTGATCTCCCCACCTTCTAGCAATTTGCAATCGATCCCGCCCTCTCTTTCCGGATCCGGGAGCTCAGTGTACCGATCTTGGACGAGGACAAGTGGATTGCGTGGTGGGACGCTTACGTAGAGCTCAACTTTTGTTTGGTGTGCGTGGTGTTTCACTGGGCGGAGCCAGCCATAGAGGCTGAAGGGGGTGAGGTCCACGACGACGAGGTGGAACTGTTGATTGTGCAGGCTTGGCGGACGAGTACGGGGAGGATATTATTCGGCAAGGTGGAAGAAGGCCATCTTGACGCAATCACTAACGAGTTGTTGGTGTTTTTGGCGCAGCTGGTGGACGATTTACCCCTCGACATCCTGTCCAGGTGTGACGGAAAGCCGGGGACAGACGTGCTCACTCGCACGCATGCGCCGCATCTATTGTGGTCCACCTGTACGAAGTTTTTACCCGTCCTCGAGCCTGTATCTCGAAATTGACGTCATAGATCTCACACTCTGGGGCCCTTTTGTCCGACGAGGAAGCGCGCTAGGGGCCAGTGACGAAGAAGAAGAAGAAGAAGAAGAAGAAGAAGAAGAAGAGGAAGAGGAGTCAGAAGAAGAAGAATCGGGTCTCGATTAGGACGATTCCGACTACATCGGGACAGAGGAGGTGGAGGAGGAAAGGGGATCCGGAGAGCCGAGTAGCCGTCCCGCGCGAAGCCAAGAGGAGGAGGAAGCTGAAGCACAGAGGAGGAGGGAGAAAGCGGAGGGCAAGCGGTCAGTCGAGGAATCCGAAGGGCCGCCACCACAACTGCTGCTAGGCGACCCATCGCTAAATCCGGAGCTGCCGCGCGAAGAGTCTGAAGGAAATGGAGCCGCGGCAGAGGTATCAGGAACCCAGCGCCGCCAAAGGAGCGAATCACCGGCTCCGTCTTCTCCGCCATCTCGAGCCACTCTTCGCCTCCGTGGAAATATGGGCGATCGGGCTTCGTCAAATCATCCCCGGTCGATGTCCCGTCGTCCCCTTGATTTCCTCACCCCTCACCAACTCCTGGGTCGACCCCCATTCCCTGATGGATGGTGCCCTTTCCCGCCCTCTCCCTTCCACTAGTTTTACGCTACCCGCCTTCTCGTCACTGCCGTCCCGCATGCTACCACCCGCTCCTTCATCGCCTCCTTCCCCCTCCAGGTCCTCCTCTTCAGCGCAACCTGGCGGGAATTTAATAATATAGAAGTTTATTGCATCATCTCAGACACAATCCCCTCTTGTGAAAATTACGAGAGTTTTCGTGCTGCCATCCCTCGCACCCTCTCCACCCTCTACACCGACTATCTCGCCTCTCTCCCTCATCAACGGGAGCACCCCCGATTTCCCTGCATCCACCGCACTATCCACTACACCCGGATCTCAACCAGCAACAGGGAAATTCACCGCTTCATACCTCCCCTTCCCCAAGCCCATCCGCCACCTCCTCCGCCCGTTATCAGATTGCCCGTCCCCGGAAATTGTTAGGATAAAGCCCGCGAATGTCACACTGAGTGACTTCTACACTCTTATCTTACGGTAAGTGGCACGTGCGAGCTCCATGTCGATCCTCAGGTTATACATCGACGCATGAGTAAGCGAGCAAGCGGGAGCTTGCTCAAGATTGGAACAATTGGGCGTCACATATGTGACGAACCATTTTCTGTAATCACGCGACTTGCCGCGCGAAGCTGCCTTGGGGATACAGGACGGGTCGAATGGGTGAGCCACGGAGAAATGGGTCGGTTGGGCAAGTTGCATGGGTAACCTCGTTTCTTTTTTTGTTTTCTGTGGGAATCTGTCATGTCGGTGTCGGGAAAGTCCCTCGCCGACGATTGGGTAACCGCGCCTTAACGAGCCCGATAAACAACGGTTGCCATGACTTCTTTCTTGTTCTGCTATAAGTACTAGGAATTTTTGGCGCGATCATCGCGCGGGAATGTCATTTTTTTGAATTTTAACCGACGTCACGAGCTCGCGAAACTGTTTTTGGGCTTTTCATAATTTCTCTTTGCAATTAGGACTTGGACTAGGAATTTAGGTACTCTGAATTTTGCTGCACCGCACTTCTCACTCGCGCACATCTTGCTGAGTTAGGAGCTGGGCTCCGACTCGATCGCGCCCTTAATCTTGTGTAACTGTCGCTTTTGGCGGGCGCGATTGTAACTGTATCTTTCTTCCCTCTTGATTTCCTCATGTTTTCCCGCCTTCTTCTTCTTCCTTGTCTTGCATGCTTAATACTCTGTTCTAATTGGCTTGAATGCCTGTACGACCGGATCGATGCGTGGAGTGCGGCTACGACCCCCACGTTGCGGCCTGGCCATGCAGACGTAGGCACTTCCTCTCTTCTCCTCCTGATCATTTGGGCTTCATCCCGTATGGGTCGTGTCTTTCGCGCAAACATGCATGGTATAAATTTTGCAAGCGTGATTAGTTTGCTCTCTATGAACTTTGGAGTTAGCGCGATCAGTGAGGTTCGGCTAACGAGTTAGCTTGAGAGGTGAGTCGACGAGAGAGTTGGGCGATCCGACGAGCTGGTGTCGGGTATGCGGGGTTGACGTGTGGGCTGCGACGGACTGTCCCGCACAGGCGAATCTGGCTTGCATGTTCGAACTTAGCGGGGTGACAACTCTGTGTAGATGCGCAGCGACAGACTGCCCGCATCGAGAGTGTAGAGCGGAGAGAGAGAGAGAGCAACTATGCGTGGGAAGGGGTCTCTTCTTCCCATTATCTGCACAATTTTGATTTTCAATTTTGTCGATCTTGTTGCGGCCCTCTTGGACTTTTCTTGTAAATCGTTTCGGGTTTTCTTTGTCGTTTTTGCTTGTGTGTATACATGAAATGGATGCGAACCTTTTTTGAGTAATATTTTCGGATTCTTTTTAGTCTTGTTCTGTGATGTCTGCTTCAAATTTCGTCACTTTCTAGTATCCATTTGTGTTGTGTAATAATCCCGGGTCTGATTGAAGACCCTCGCCATGAATGTTTGGATTTAATCATTAGCGTTATTGTCATCAGATCACCGAGAATGCTGTGATGCCAGGGCAGTTGCCCCTTCCCCTCCTCTTCTCTTTCCCCTTCGTCACATGGATGGCATGGATGTGAATGTAATGACTGGATCTCCCCCGAAATAGTATGGGTAGGATAGTTGCTTGCAGATAGGGCACAATCGATACACCGATACGAGGAACCTGAGTCTTATCCACTTTCGTTCATGCGCACGCTCGCGTACACGCACGTCTGCATGAGTCGACCTCGATCCTGGATCATTATAAGGTTGTGGGAGACCGAGTTCACTAGTCGGATATAGCTGTAGAAACTCCCTTTTGGATCACTGATCGCAAGAGCCTGAGAGACCCGGAGTATCGCGAATACTGGGAGGGCGAACATCTCAGACGGCGGGGAAACTTGAGAAACTCGGAATTCCCCTGTCTACCGGAGAACGACCGACTGTGCAAGGGGGATTTTTATTGGCCGTAACTAGCGATCCTAGGGGCCCAAACTATCCGAATACTAACAACAGTCAGTATGACATATGTCCGGGCTTCGTCGTCATTACTACTAGTTTCCCTTCCTTTCATCTCCTCCTTCCATATCACCAGCTCACAGTGGTACCGTGGAGTTCCATAGCTCACAATTGGCCCCGTACATTGTGCGAAGAGTGCCAACAGTACCAGGTGTATCGAGCTTCGGGATTGATACGACGAACCCGAACCGAAGCCGAGCAACGATTACACAGCTTCCGCTTGAGGCCGTCTTCGTCGGATTCCGAAGCTTGTTACGAGCCGTGCCGCCAATTGTTCGAACAACGCGACAGCCATGGTGTCCCACCGGTCCATCAGATAAGGGACCAACCGTGGCGACGCAACTGGCAGAGACGATAATCCCATCCCCGAAGAATGAAACGCCTGACACGATCTTCGCGAACCATCTTGCACCATTGTCCCTAAACCATCCACCGTAGATCGCAGTTCCGACTTGGGACTCCATCCCCACTTTCCTAAAATCCTTGGCACACCCCCTTTTCGCACTTTCGGGCCCCCATCCCACTCCGATCAGGAAGTCGCGCTGGGCGTGAGGTTGGGCGTCACATCACAATGACACAAACTAATAGAGCAGTGATATTAATAGACTTCCAAAAGCGTACGATCGGGTAAATTGGGATTTTGTCAAGACGACGTTGGAGAGAGTAGGAGTTGGGAAGAACTTCCGCCGCATAACTTCAGAAAATTTGTCAAAGCCCTCTGTGGAGCCTCAACAGGGAGAATGTTGGTGAATGGCCATTGGCCACCCCTCCTCCCCCTTCCCAGTCACCCGTTCCCTTCGCCAGGGCTCCCCCAAATTCTATACTCTTCCCAAGGACAATCACGTCACCTGTTATCCAACTGCCTATTCCTTCTTCCAAAAAGTAAGCTTTGAAGCACAGGTAAAAAAAAAAGGGACAGAAGCTCTATCCATCAAGTACATCGTGTAAGGGGGGGGGTAGTAGCCATAACAACCGCTAGTACTACTGTCTCCTTAGCATCAGCAGCGAAGTAAAAACGCATGCATTGGCCTATCCTCTACCCTGAGTCTAAACTCGACTCACACAGAAGCCTAATCCGACTTCAACCACCACCTCAAGAGGAACATTTCTCCTTCCAAAGTCAACCCTGCCAATTAATTACCCAGGGTACAGGTCTTCGGGAACCACAGGCGGGATTTCCATTGTCTCCCTCCACAGTTATTTCCAGTCGCAGAGAATACATAACCGCAAATTTACAAGAAGCTGCTGTTGTTGCTATTGTTGCTGAAATATGTTCCGTTTTCCTTAACATCCTTTAAGCGAATAGCGGTCCTCGTGTAACGCTCCCGCGAGAGGGCGCTTTCCACTGTTGGGAAACACCGTGGGACTGGCGAGCGGGCCGGGATTCGGGGGA
>BFEA01000716.1:393784-403784 GCA_003427395.1 Chara braunii | reverse complement strand
TATAAATTTCTTTTAAGGGAAAACTAGGGTGCAGTCAAGGTTTTCAATTTTTATTTTTAAATGCATTTCACTCCCCGTTTCATGAATTTATATTCAATTTTACTCCGAAGGGAGGAAACTTAGGAAAGTCGTGAATGTATCCCCCAACCCAGCTTTAGTGTTGGGTGTGGATGTGTTGTATTCGAGGGATGCCAGAAGTGGATTTAGAGCGCAAAATGTTACTGCACCATAGTTTCTATTTACCCCTTCTTTTAAACCACCAGTAATGTAGTTGCCCCTTCTTTTGAACCACCAGTAAATGTATTTACCCCTTCTTTTAAAAACCACCAGTAAATGTAGTTACCCCTTCTTTTAAACAACCAGTAAATTAAATGTAGTTACCCCTTCTTTTAAACAACCAGTAAATTAAATGTAGTTACCCCTTCTCTTAAAAACCACCAGTAAATGTAGTTACCCCTTCTTCTTTTTTTCTTTTTTTTTTTTTCTTTTTTTTTCAAAAGACACATTTCATTATACAAAACCGGGAAACGGGCCCGGCGTCCCTCACATATGTGCGGGCGGCTCCTGATTATGAGCGAGGCATCACCGGCCGAGCCCATATCAGGAGTCGCAAAGTTCCCAAAAGAGGAAAAAGGGAAGAAGGCAACTATCTATTCCATTATGTATTCATTACTCGAACCAAAAACTAACCACGGATCAAAAGTCCGGAAGACTCATCTATTTGCACGGAAAGGTCGCCAAATCTCCAGAATACGAAAACAAAAAACCATTATTGACAACTTGAACTATAGTAAGTGAAACCACCAGTAAATTAAATGTAGTTACCCCTTCTGGCGAAAGTGGCAGCAGTTAACAGGCAGCAACAAGGATGAATGAACTGGCCACTATGGGAGCGGCCAAATTCATCCAACTAGAAACACTTCTACTGCAGGCAGCCTATATATGGGAAACCTTATTATTATTATTATTATTATGTTTTATTATTATTATTATTATTATTATGTTTTATTATTATTATTATTATTATTATGTTTTATTATTATTATTATTATTATTATTATTATTATTATTATTATTATTATTATTATTATTAAAGAAAATCACTCCAGTGGTTGAACCAGGGAATTCCTGGTGTGCGGCTCACATACACCCAGAAAAGATAGGAAAGTTCTGGAGTGAGTACAGTAGCCTCAGTAGGCATAAGTGCTCACATAGTACTCAGTCAACGGGGGAAAGTCAAAGAAAAAATAAAGCATTCATAATTATGGCATTGTTTTTTCTATCTGCCTATGCCACACTTCACAAGATCCCACTCATCACATCACACAGCATGTAGTACACATGACATGGAAGACACAAAACGGATTGCATAAACCAGGAAAGTTCTCGCTGGATGTTTTTTTTTTTTTTTTTTTTTTTTTTTTTTTTCCCGGGTCCGAGGACTCCCAGGTAATTTGGGGAAACTACGCGGGAGTCGCAAAAAACGAGTTATAATTGCAGTATGGGCCAAGATGCAGTTTCGAGTTGCAGTTCGGGCAATGAATACAATCCAGCTTTCTGGCCAGGTAGGGTGCCCAAAGTGCAATTGCAAACTGTATCTTGGCCCATATTGCAATTATAACTCCTTTTTGTGACCCCCGCGTTGGAAGTTACCTTTTTTTTTCTTTTCGGCACTGAGGTTATTTCTTTTTTTGGGGGGGGTAGCTTCAGTAGAGTGACAAAAACGAGTTATAATTGCACTATGGAGCAAGATACAATTTTGAAATTGCACGTGGCCAGAAAGCTAGGGTGCCCGGACCACTTCTTACTGCTCGGAACGGCGGCAAGACAAATGCCTGTCTCTCAAAAATACGCATATGCTGAAGAGACGCTGAGAGGAGGTATACTGTGGACTCTTTGGGACTTGAGGAACTCAGTGACAAGGAGAGGGGAAAAGCTGACCCCGCCGATGGTTCGAGCTGAAATCAAGTCTGCTATGAAGCAAACTATCTTGGCTGATCGGGAGCACCGGGTCCAACGATACAGCGATTTCGCAGGTCTTGGGATGAGTTTTCGGGTTTGTTTATGATCGAATGTTTGCCACAAAATCAACCTGTATTGCGCTTTTCTGGGTTCTTTTTGTAACAGTTGGTGGATTAGAAGAATGTTTGGATTTGGTGATAGATAGGTAGTATAGGTGGTGGAGTTTGAAGATGAGAAAAAAGGGGTAGCTTTTGCTTAGTCGTGGCCCTGGCTCTGCTTGGCCCGCGAGCCTTGCTCAGCCCGTTGCTGCGGTGAACTTTGTGAAGGATGCCAGGCCCGCTTCCTGGCTTTTGATAAATAATTACTCCTTTTTATCAAAAAAAAAAAAGAAAAAAAGAAAGCTAGGGTGCCCGAACTGCAATCCGAAACTGTACCTTAGCCCGGAGCGCAATTATAACTCGTTTTCGTGACTCCCACGTAGTTTCCCCTTTTTTGTTTTATAATAACAAGGGGCCTAGCTGAGGCTAGCTCCCCATAGCACAATTATAACTCTTTTTCGTGACTCCCACGTAGTTTCCCCTTTCTTGTTTTATAATAACAAGGGGCCTAGCTGAGGCTAGCTCCATTTTATCCATTCTGCGAAGAGCCAGCGCTGTTCCTTGTTCACCCGCAAGTCAGGAATTTACAATACAATTCAGTCATGCTTCTTCGTTTTTCATTTTTTATTTTATTTTATGTTTAAACCACCAGTACTTGGTCCAGCTATCAGTCATGCTTCTTCCTTTTTCTTTTTTTATTTTATTTTACGCTTAAACCACCAGTACTTGGCCCAGCTATAGGCTGCCAAAAAAATAGAGTAGAAACATTTCTACTTGGATGAATTTGGGCGCTCCTGTAGTGGCCCGTACAAAAAAAAAAAAAAATTGGCGCGCAGGGGCATTCCAGGCTCGGCATGGATAGCTGGGCCAAGTACTTGTGGTTTGAGGTTTGTTTTCGTTTTATTTGCTTTGTGAAACGAACCAGCTTTGGCCTGCAACTACCTTCTTTACCCGAATAGCTGCATTCGGCCCAACTTTCAGTCCCGATGCTGAAAGGAGCACCTTCCCCTGGTAGGCATCTGCCAATCGCTCCGATAAATTGGTATGGGGTGGCACCTGCAAAAAAAACGCGGGTCCAGTGTCCCAGATACATCCTTTTTTTTTTTTTTTTCAAAATGCCCCCTTCAGTGTCAGTGGTACTGGTAAGAGCAGACACCACTAGCACCTGGGGGGAGGCTCCTCCTTGATCTTTCCAGCATTCAAGTCTGAGTACCAGGGGGCTCGTATCAGGCCCTGGTTGTAGCAGTATTTGGCCCGGTTGTAGCGGAACGCTGTGTAGCATCGTGTTGGGGTTCGGTGACAACCCCCAGGCAAAAGTTGTTTGTATTACTATTTTACATAACAGAGAGTTCTCAGAAAAATCTCTGTTATGTGTACCAAGAGAGTTCTCAGAAAAATCTGAAAAACATATATGTTATGTAAAATAGTAATACAAACAACTTTTGCCTGGGGTCTGGTCCCACCTGTGTTGTTGAGAAAACTCAACGCCGAGTTTTCTATGACGAGCGACAACGTTCGACAGGATGTGGCCGTCGACAGGGCTGCGATCCCACGGTTGGAAGTATTTCGAAATGTTGAGGTCCTAGAATGATTTTTTTTTTTGTACAAGGACTTCGAATGGACTCCCTCAATGGAGGGAAGGCGGGATGGGCAAGTGCCACGGAGTTGAGAAAGCTACCCTCCACGGTCGAGGGTAGGTTTCTCAACATGGTCGATGAGAAATTTTGCGATTTTTGGAATTTTTAGTCGCCGTCTGCTGTTCCCCGTTTCTCGTATACTGTGTCAGGCACTTCGTCAGTGCAATGAAAGCCGTAACTGTCGTGCGTGGGCTCTATAAGGCCTGGCTCCGTTGCTCACCACATGCACAAACAAAAGAAAAAAGAAAGTCGATGTATGTTTTCGTGTTCTTAGCTATATTCATTGCTCTTTGGACCCACTTCGACGTCCTCGTGTTTCCACATCATGGGGCCTCGCTGCACTGCTCTCGACATGCACAAAAGACAAAAATCATGGCAGTGCATCTTTCCATATTCTAGGGGAAGATTCACTCTCGTTTTGCACATTTCGAGAGTAGTGCAGCCAGGCCCATATGGTACTTCAAGATACGCAGAATCCTCGACAGAAACCACTATTTTCGCATCATTTTCTTAAAATGAATAAAAACTGCTGGCACTTCAAGATACGCAGAATCCTCGACAGAAACCACTATTTTCGCATCATTTTCTTAAAATGAATAAAAACTGCTACGAATAAATCTGAAATGCATTTTTCGGATTTAAAAAATGCGGTAAATGGTGTCCACATCTGGCTTTCGTCCAGACCACCCTCAGCTTGTTCTGCAACAGGTCTGCAAAGTTAGCATCCGGTATCTCTTTTCCCAACCACTCACAGAGCTCCTTCCTCACCTCCCTCTTATCCACAGTAGTACAGAAGGGAAGTCTTACTATTAACCTAGTTCTTGGATTTATTCCCAGTCGCCATTTCAGTTCTCTGGAGATAATCCCTCGAACAATCTGTCTTCCTTTCTTTGTGTCGATACCTTTCAACCCTTTCAATAATCGACACAGCTCATCATAATGATTCCCTTTATGCCTTAGTTCCTTCCTTTTCCATGGTGCGCGTAGGAGCGTTAGGACCGCCGACTTCTTTCTGTCGGCGTTTGATTTATTCTTTACTAGACAGCCGATTGTCCAATTTCCTCCTTGCTCGATGATCTGCTTAGCATCTTTCAGAAAAAACTTCTCCCCCCCAGCAGTAATTTTACTATCCCCATATACCAACGAGATCACACGCCACCCATTTCCCCATTTGTTGCCCTCATTATTCGTTATGTGCAATGACCTTTTATTCTTCTTCGCTAGTTTAAAGATCCTCATCAGGTTCATCATTGGAACTATATCAAGTTCCTTCACAACGAAAATCAAGGGAATATCCACACGAGCATTCAACCCATTCGGAGAAGGTTGCTTGTGTCTCGCACGCCGAGGCTTACTCTTCTTCTTCTGCTTTTTCATATCAAGCCTAGGGTTCTCACCCCCGATTATCATCTTTTCTCGCTGAAGTAAGTCAGTCTTACCACCGAACCAAAGCGGGATCGGTGTATACGAAGCACAACCTCTCTTCCTCAGCCATTTATGGATTTTACACATAGACTTATTTTTTTATCCTAGTTTGTGCTCCAACCACCGCTCTCGGAGGCTACGCCCAGTCTGACCGACGTAAGTTGGTTTACAAAATGGCGAGATGTTGACATAGACACAGGATTCAACCGAGCAAATTCTACTCAGTTCGTCTTTACTTAAATTAAGCCATTATTTCACGAAAGTACGCCCCCAACTCAAGTATCCATACACGCACACAAAAATTGTTCCAAAACGGAAGGTCGACTTGACTTCGCTAATCAGCGTCCTATCTTCACCATCCGAGTCATGATCAGACCGTTCCAACCATCGACTCAGTCTCTTTGGAAAGCCGTAGTAGGCTCCGTTTAGAGATCTAGTTTCCAGCAACTTCGTCGTTGTCCTCGTCTTCTGTTTCTTCTTCATCGCCGTCAGCCTCGTTCTCGTCGTCAGCGTTTTCATCGTCAGCTTCCTCGTTAGTCAGATCCTTGTCTTCTTCTTCGGTGTTGTTGACCAATTTCGAAAATTGGTTTGTGTCCTGCTTCGCCAATTCCCATGCCCCTTTATCCTTCCTCTCACATCGCGCGTTCCTACTCTTACACAAGGCCTTGATCTCCTTGTACGTCTTGGTCATGTAGTAGTCCAACCTGCACCTCATATATTCCAACACCTCACTTTGCATCTCAGCTACCCTCCCTATGTCCTTCGTCACTCCGTCGCAAGTAACGGGTTCCTCCGTTCCTTTCCCGCTGCTTGTCTCTTCGACCACTGCTTCACTTTCGGCACAACTCTTGCTTGCCGCGTTTTGATTCAGCCCGGTCATTAGTGCCTGCAGCATTCCTTCAATTTCGTCTAGTTGCTTCCCGTCGGCCGTGTTAACAGCCATCTCATGCTTCTCATCCACGTGTGAGTTTGTTCTCGTCTTATCCCGACGGGAGTCTTCATCATCCGATAGATTAATGCGAAGTGACCACATCTTCAACTCTCCGCTCGCACTCTTCGATCTTGATTTCGATCTTGATCTGGAGATTGCTGGTCATCCAAATTCTCTCTTCCTCTTCTTATTACTCCCTCCATCCGTGGCCGGTTCCTCCTTTACCTTCTTCTTCCCCTTTTTGTCCAAAGCCACGGTCGTCTTCCTGTCGACATCTTCCAGTTTATCGGCGATCTTCTTCAAAGATCCGCCGAATGTACTGGCAATCCATGCTTTGATCCGAGCCTCACTGTCACTCACGCTGTCTTTCCCTTTCCCTTTCTTGCCACCTCCTCTCGATGACGTGGCAACGCTTGATTCTCCATGTGATGATTTCTTGGAATCTTCAGCGATGTCTCTTGTCTTCCACTTCTCTATCAGGTCCAAGTGCTCTTTCGTGAACCAAGCTCTTTGCCCTGGTCCAGGAAAAGAGTTAGCACTCGGTTGCCGCTGCCCATAATTCCACGATGGAGGAGGAGGCGGAGGTGTTGGCTGCTGCCATCCATATGGAAAGTAGCCCGAAGGTCCAGGTGGCAGCTGGATAGTCGGTTGCGCGGCTACTGGCGTCGCCACCATTTGCATTGGTTGGGCAGGTGTCTGGATGTTCGCCTGTACTGGCGTGCTCACCAGAGGTGTTTGTAAACCTGCCGGTGTCTCCATCCAGTACCTATTACACCCTGACCACCTTCCCCTGCTTCTGCCTTGTCCACGCCCGTACATACGCCCTGAATGTCGGCTCCCGTGTGCACCTCGATGATAAGCAACGCAACCAGACGACTGTCAGACAACTGTCAGACAACTCCTCGAAGTAGTAATTGCAACCACGACCTTGCTGAAATCGTCACAGTGACTGGCTATGTGCGCTCAACACCTTGCAATAAGAAAAATTATTAATTAATAATAATCACAACTGTTACACCGTCGGTCTGAAACCGACATCCACATGAGCATGAGCCGAAATAGCTCATGTACTTAGAATCTACATGCATGCACGACACGGTATGTCACGAGCAATACGCGCACCTCCGCACCGGCACCAGGTGAGCGTTCCAAAGCGCTACTGCAGAGTAGTTCACCTGGCTCATAAAGAGTTACTCAAATATAATGTAGTCAGAGTTTACATCTCACAGAAAAAACACATTACTCGATGGGCATACAACACTTGCCCATTACAACCCTTCTACTCCTTCTGCTCAAGCTGTAGCGAGTTCGACATCCCTCGCGATTATATACTGTTCCCTCCATCAAAAAATGTGCCGTCACGGACTCTATGCCATACGCAAAAATAAATTAAAAATTAAAATTAAAATTAAAATTAAAATTAAAATTAAAATTAAAATTAAAATTAAAATTAAAATAGAGAATAAAATAAATTAATAACTCAAAAGAACAGAACCAGAGAACGAAACAAATGCACAAAGACCAGCGGATGCCACCATGTCGTCATCAATTTTGTCGCGTAGCAGTTACCCCTTTCCAGAGTCATATGCGTTCGTCCAAGGATGTAAAAATCTGGTGTCCGAGATTGGGTCCGGGACTGCTTGGCCTCTTCCTAGCAAATTATGAACCTGGCACTGTATCTCCACCAGATTCCTTTTCCGGTAGGCCGTTCTTGCCAAGTGCTGAAAGTTTGGTCACCCAAAACCAAAAAGGGTTTTCACATGGGGGGTTTCCAACAATTATCCTTGATATGAGCATCCCCTTGAGAGGGTTCCAGGAGTGGAGGCTGAGAGGCTCCATCTATTGGTGGGGAGCAGCACATGCCGGGAATCGGGTCCAGCGTCCCTGATTTCCCTGTTGCCAGGGGATAAAATCCCAATGCATCTAGTCCTCCTTGCTAGTGGGGCCGTGCTTTGGGCTTCATAAAGAAAGGGAAATATGAAAAGTCAATTCAAGAGCGAGAAATGAAATTCAATTAACCCAGGTGGTTCACTTGTGCAGTCTTTTGGTGGGTACCAATATTAGAACCATGGCTATGCCGGACCCGGACCTGGACATTTCCGGACATGGAACCGGACCCGTGTCCAGTAGTTTCCGGACGTCCGCAATTCCGGACATTTCCGGACTCCGGACACGGGGATCCGGACAGTCTGGATGTCTGGACAGGTCCGGAAATGTCCGGACCATTAAAACAAAATAAACATAAAAAAATCTGAAAAAACAGTATGTTATGCAGAAGAACAATGCAAACCACTTTTGCCTCAGAGTCATGTCAGAATTCCTAATGCGAGGATTCGGTCCTCGGCAGGACTAAGGTGCCCCTGTTGCATCTGTGCCAGCCCTAAGTGAAGGCGGGCCTAACAAATCACGCCCTCAGCTGTCAATTTCGTATTTGGGGTCCAGGTAGTTGTGACGCGCCAGTTGGTTGAAAGGAAACACAGGCCGAGCAACAAAGATATTCCACGGCCTTCTGGGCTTTTCCAAGAATGCAGGCCCTGGGCGAGAATCTCAGCCTCATACACTGACAGTTGGGATGCCCAACCGAAAAAGGCCCAGTGGCTGCAACACAAGCGTAACATCCTGGGGCCTACCGGAAGCTTCTGGGCCCAGGCCAGTCCAGCCAGGCTGCGAAGGCAGGAGGCTCTTTCCATATAGGAAAGAGCTCGCCACCGGCAGCCACATTCAGGCACTCGCATGCTAGCGCCAGGGCTGCTGGAGCGGACGCTCGTGGGCTGCTGCTGGCGCTGAGAGGCGAGGTGCAAGCATTTGCGGTCGTGCAGGGAGCAGGGCGCTGCTGAGGGCAGCGCCATAGCCCAGCCTCCATAGCTGGCTGAGGGCTTGGTTGTACAGTGAGGCGCAGGGGTGGTCTTCGGGTGTACAAAGGGAGACGTGGGAATGGGACAAGGGAGAGAGAGAGAACGATGATGATGATGATGATGCGAGGGTACATACCTGGTATTGGCGATGGTCTTCATGGACGACATCTTCAAGTACTTAGGAGGCTGCTGACGTGAACAGTTGCATTGTCAATTAGTAGACTAGTAGTAGCTGTGTAGGGAGTAGGCTGGGCGCCGAGCGCCAAATAGGGAGATAGGGACTGGATACATATGTTGGTTGTGGCGAGAGCAAGCTCTCATTGGCATTGGTTTTCAGTGCTACGATTCTCCATTGGTGTCATATTGGTGCAATGCTGCTTTCTGAACATTGTGCTCTCATTGGCATTGGTTTTCAGTGCTACCATTCTCCATTGGTGTCATATTGGTGCAATGCTGATTTCTGAACATTGTGATACGATCTGGCTTTCAATGTGCTTGTGCAATCTGAATGTTGTCATCTCCCTATTGCTCATTTTCCTTGCACTAACTAAACTAAGCCTTGAGTTAAAAGTCAAAAACTATAAAAAGCTTATTTTTTTTTTTTTTTAACTAATAAAAGGTAATGAATTACTAATAATTAAAAAATTGGGGTTGTCTAATAAATTATTATAGAGAGAGAGCATGTCCGGACCCCCCAAAAAAGCACAAACGGGCCTGAAGAACCCCCAAAACAATTTTGGGGGCTTGGCTCCTCGATGGGGAAGGGTCCTGGACCGTTTTTTTTTTTTTTCCCCCTCAAAATTTGGTAGATCCGGACCTTCCAGACCGGAAGTCTGGAGACCAGACTGAATCCAGACCGTCTGGATGGTGGTCCGGAAGTCCGGATTGTAGCCATGATTAGAACCCAGATGAATAGAACAATGCTACTGTCTTTACCTGAATAGAACAGACAATCAGTTGATTTTGTTCGTTTGTTTGTTTGTGTGTGTGTGTGTGTGTGTGTGTGTGTGTGTGTGTTTGTGTGTGTTTGTGTGTGTGCGTCTGTGTATGCCGGGGGGAGTTCTGTTTTTTTTTTTTTTTTTTTTTTTTTTT
>BFEA01000716.1:308296-319259 GCA_003427395.1 Chara braunii | reverse complement strand
GAGAGAGAGAGAGAGAGAGAGAGAGAGAGAGAGAGAGAGAGAGAGAGAGAGAGAGAGAGAGAGAGAGAGAGAGATGTGAACTTTATTAGTCCGCCTTGACTGACTGTAATGCCATTTCGTTAAAAGTACCTAAATAATTTACTTGCAGGAAACTAGCTGTTAAATTTTGAGTGCTCTTTTGGGGGTTTTGCATGTTGGTAGTGCATATTAGCAGTGTTATTTGGTGTTAAGCTATCCTATACCTTCAAACAAATGTCATATGCCATTCGGATTTTCCTGACCTGTACCACATCTTATGCGTTTAATACAAGAAAATTTAAAGGGAACAAATGGACCGAATGGGTAGGATATCATTTTACTTTTCAATGTATAATTATGGGACACTGGGCGCTTATTTTAGCAGGTGCTGCTCCCCAGCGATAGATCGGAGAATGTCCTTCGCAGAACATCCTTTAAAATCGGAACGATACAGAGAAGATTGGCATGCCCTCTGGGCAAAGATGATACACATAATAGAGATATGGTTCAAATTCTTATGGAAAAAAGGAGGACCATAGATCGGAGTATCTGACATGCGTGAAAAAAGAGGGGCAAGTACATTGGAGTCACACCCAACGTTCCGAATAGGCAACTTAAATAAGCAGTTCCTAGAAAGGAGAAAAAAAAGCGACCCTAAATTTGCCAAGCGGAACTGCAGGTAGACTGGTGCAGTTTTAGACCCCTGCTAAACTTTTTGCACAATGTCATTTAGAAACTCACACCATGACACGGGTGTTACTTTGTCTTTTCTTGCCTATTTCAAACTAAAAGTGTGTCACAGCCACAGTCTCCCCAGATAAATATGTTACGCGTAATTTCCAGGTAAAAAAAAAAAAAGAGGCTGTCCTCCTGGACATACGTCTGGCCAAACAGCCTGTACTGCAAGCGACACCAGGAAATAACAAATTTCAATCCGCGCAGTTCTTTTCCAAAAAAAAGGGAAAAAAAGAAAAAAAAAAAAGAAGGGAAATAACTTTAAAAAAAAAAAAAAAAAAAAAAAGTCTCTCTACTAGGACAGGTGATAAGAGCACCTCATCCTAGCGGACTGTCGGCCAGTGCCTGGTAGGCAGCCTGTACATTCAGGTCTACTTCTATACTCTCTGAAAAAACATACCAAATATAGAAAGCAGGTGTTGCTCCCCACCAATAGATGGGGCCTTCAATTAAAAAAAAAAAAAAAAAAAACTAGAAAGAGTTCTCCCTGTTGGACATAATTTTGGGCCTAGGGCCTGTATTGACATGAATCTGAGAAATCTTTCAGGAATACATGCACAGGTATCCACAAGCAAAGATCACACGCACACAGTACACTCCACTCGTAGTCGAACACACAGTGGTTTTGGACACAGAGTGTTTAACAAAAGACAACATAACTCGGTAGATGTTTAACAAAAGAGGAAAGAGTCGAACACCTGTATTGACCCAACAACAACAAATTTCATGTATCCTGCCACAGTCAAAAAAAAAAAAAATCTATTATGGGGATGGTTAGACACTCCTCGGGCGCGTAAAGTCCCTGAGGGATTGTTCGTTCCACCTATCGTTGGGGATGCAGTCCGAAAAAAAAAAACTGAAAACACTCCGAAAGAAATTTCTTGGGCTTCGTGGATTCCCCAGCCATATCTTTCCACGTTTCACGGAGAGGAGCGGGCACATGAGTAGAGAGACATTACACAAGAGAAAAAATTTTCAGAATTAAATAATGATTCTAGAGTAAAATTACATTCTAAATTTTAAATTTTCATTCCATTTTAAAAAAATGTCATTCAAATTTTAACAATTTTTATCTTACTTGAAAACTTTCCTTCCAAGAATGGGGTATCCCTTCTTATTTGAAATGCATGCTAGAGATGGAATGAAAGTCTGGATGAGTTCATGAAATATTTTAATTGGACTGTCATTCTAAGTAAGGATTTCCAGTCATAAATAGGTTAATCCAATCTAAATTAGAAGATATTTGTTGTACTAGAATGAAAGTCTAATTAAAACATTTCGTAAACTCGTTCAGACTTTCATTCCATCTTGAACAAATAGATGTATTTGGAAGGGAAAACTCATATTTAGACGGAAACTTATCAAATTAAATTGAAAATTTTAGAATTGGACGAACATTGGAATGATAATTTATAAATATGGAGTTTTTTTTTATGGAATGTTTTTCAACTTCAATTTTTCGTGGGAATTTTTTTGTTGCAACCGAGAATCTGGATCGTGGCGGCACCCTATTGGCTGAAGGCCTCAAGCACTTTTGATTTTTCTTTTTTTTTCTTTTTTTTTTCTTTTTTTTTTTCTGACATCGCTCGAAGAAAATGTCCTTGGGGGACGTCCCCGAGGACAGGTGGAACTAAGGGCCCAAATTTCCTTTTGAACCAAAATTTTTTTTTTCGTTTGCCCGAGGATTTCAATAGGAGTGTCTAACGAGCCCCCATGCCCTTCTTTTTTTTTTAAGTAAACAGGCGAGTTCTGGTACGAGGACTGCACACTTGGGAAGCTGTCTTTCCTCTGTGGTGCGGGGAAAGAGATTTTCGTTTTGCTTTCTTCCTGTTTTTTAAGCTTATCAGATTGTTTCTTGCAGGTTCTCAGTTCAGTACTTACAAAATTTTCATCGTACACATCGCATAGTCTTCCAAAAAAAAAAAAAAAGTCTTTCTCATTGCCATCAAAGGACGATCACTGCTCAGTTAAGGGCGGTTCTCTGAAATTCTTGAGAATACTTTAGGATTCTGGGTACTTCTTGCAACTCATTTTAGGCTTATTTGATGCTGTTATATTCATGGACCCACGGTTTTTCGACGCCAGAACGACGCTGGCCGGTGCTGGGGGGTTACCCTGTAACCTGTTGATAGCTGGAGCGTGAGCGCCGTGAGGCCTGGTAGAGAGATCTGGGGATGCTTTGGGCCGGGCATTCCAAAGGAAAACCAAGGGTTGCTGTCGGGACAACGCTGGCCGGAGCTGGGGTGAGTTGTGTTACCTTGTAACCTAGCAGGGTGGGGGCATGAGGCCTGGGAGAGCTCGACAGGGAACTAGACAGTGTTAGAGAATTTTTAGAGTGTTTTGTTGGGGATTCCAGGGATTCTGAGTATTCGAAGGACATCTGTGGTTTTCCTGTTTTACCTAGCAATAGGTCAGCAGTATGCACGTTTTCCCTAAATTTTCTTGAACTTTCCTGAATCTTTTTCATAAGGTCTCATAAGTTCTCAGATTGTTCTTAGCCAAAGCCATGTAATGGCCCTGTTTTTTCAAATCATTTGCATAATTCTACATGGGACGCTGGGCCCGGTTCCCAGCACGTGTTGCTCCCCACGAATAGATTGGAGCTTTTGTCCCCAAAAAAAAGAAAGAAAAAAAAAAAGGGCAAGGCCTCTATCCACGTGGCAGTAAAACCAGGCCCTTGATTGAGGCCTTGCTAGCAGGATGGCTCCATCTATTGGTGGGAAGCAGCAGCTGCTGGAAAACGGGTTCAGCGTCCCATGTAAAAATTACCGTCCCATGTAAAAATTTGAAAATAATTTCCAATAACCATGCTGTTGCATAACCTCAGCGTTCCAATTCACGATCCCCCCATTGTCCTTTGGGCCTCCACCGGCCAGAAATCAGGTCCAGTGTCCCATGTACATATTAAATAATTTCCAAGCAACATCTTTTTGAATAACCTGCAAATTCCATCATGATCACAATCCCTCCATTGTCCTTTCCGCCGACTGAAGGGGCAAACAAAGACTTCGACTCAACTCAGCCAAGGGGATGCCAACAGAAAAAGTAGTCCGCCTTCTCTCTCAGTGGTCTGCTATCTGTGATCCCTAGATGAACAACTTATACTATAGTAAAGGGAGGAGGGGGGGGGCAGGGACGCCGGGGAGGGAACTTATATTATATCCTCAAGTCTATCCAGAGAAACAAATATCCACAACTTTATCCAGGAAAACAATCTATGTACAGAATTCTAGACGCCAGAAGAGGTAACATCCACAACTCAACTTTATCATGGAAAGGAATCTATGCACAGAAGTCTACACCAGAGAGGTAGGGCCTCGCTACACTACACCCGACTTGGAGAAAAAAATCAGGTGTACTCACGAACGTCGGAAGACATGAAAATCCATTCGGGACTACGCTTCGCCACATTGCACTCCTGACTTGGAGCGCTCTCAGATTTGGAGGCCAGCAGGCGCACTTCAGACAGAGACTGTCCAGCATAATTGTCCAGCATATGGCGACAAAAACTGTGAGGAGAATGCTTGTCTGCGCACGAGTTCTCCGGTCAAAAACATAGGCCTCCGCGAGAGGAATCCCGAAAATGGCCTTTTACAGGCGGGAGGCTCAAGCGATTTCGGTAGTGCTCTCGGGAGCCACTTTCTGACAACTCCCGAATTCAATCTGACAGGCTGAACTCGGGTGTCGGGAGCTGGTGTGACGACGCTGCACTCCTGAAAATGGCCAAGGCGGCAGTAGCGTGGCCAGGCCCGTAATGACCTCTTCACCATGTGGCCTGTGGAAGCCATTCAAAAGACAACAACACTGCAGGGGGACTCTGTGTCAGAGACCTGACACGTGGATATCCAGCCGACGCAGCCGTGTCTCAGTGTCATCAAGCGTTGAGTGCCAAAGACCTGGCACACGGAGTGTGTGAAAAACTGCTGACGTGTTCCTCAGATGGAGAACAATTAGAGTGCTCAGTGCAGCTGTCGGGCTGTCTCATCCATAGCAACAAATGCATGCACAAATGGAAGATATGTGAAAGGACAACATCTCCCTCTTGAAGTTCCCCTGTTTCATACTCCTCTCTTTCTTCGTACTGTCCTCCTAGTAAGTCGTCTTTCTTCTTGTTCTGCCGCACAAAGTCTCTCTCTCTCTCTCTCTCTCTCTCTCTCTCTCTCTCTCTCTCTCTCTCTCTCTCTCTCTCTCTCTCTCTCTCTCTCTCTCTCTCTTGCCGCGGGAGTAGTCTTGTCAGTCTCCTCCTCCTTGTGTTCAGGTTCGTCATCATCTTCATCATTTTCCTCCTCAGCCAACATTTCAGAAAGGTAGTATGGCCTCCAACATCTCTCTCTCCTCCTCTCTTCACTTTGCCGCACTCCTTGGTATCTCCAGTAGACCTATTCAAAACAAATGGAGGAAGCAAAGAGATTGCGGCCCACTTTACTGGTCAATTCAGTCCACTATTTCTTGGTCCCTTGAATGGCCGGAACGTTGAGAGGCCCGTTTTGTCCACCCTTTGACTGCTGCAATGGGTGGCTATAAGGCCCATTTTCTCTCCTTCTTCTTCTTCGTCGTCGCTCTCCTCCTTCTCTACCTGCTCCTCTACCTACTCCTCTTGCATCTGCAAGACTGCAACTCTTCCGGGGGTGTAGCATACTACTGCTACAGCTAGCTCTTTTGGCCTTTGTTTCTTTTTTCCCCTTCTTTTTTTACCACCAGCTGCACAGACCCTGTTTTGTAGACTCAAAAGATCCCATAACTAACGCTTCCCTCCACCACTCACAACATTCAACTTTGGGAGAGTAGGGTCCTTGCTCCACCCTCCAGGGCCTCCACCAATCATTGACCGTGCCTTCATGTCAGATGGTGGTAACTGTTTCTTTTCTGTGGAGAGACGGCCGTCGTCATGGTGATTTTCTCACCACACTGGCCATTTCCCCCGCACCCCGCCTGCAAGCGGGGTGGTGCCTCCTCCATGGACCTCACCCTAAATGGGTAAGTAACTCACCACCCCTTTTTAAAGGGGTAAGTAACTGACCACCCCGGCCAGTTGCAACTTGTCTTGTAGCACTCACCCATGTGGTGAGGGTCAAGAGTGGTGCCCCTTGCAGCTATGGCCTCCATTTGAAGAGAAAACCGTGGTGGTCCCCACCACGGGTAATCTATCTAGCTTGGGGACTGGTGGCGGCAGAGACCCTACTGAAGGCTGGCCGCGGGCTGGACCCGATTTCCATAAGGTGCCGCTCCCGACCAATAGATGGAGCAGTCCGGCAGATAAGCCCGCAATTCTGACGGTTCTCTTATTTTTTTTATATTTTTTTTACAAAGACGGTTCTCTTACCACCGCCAGGATAGAGGGAAGGGCCTTTCTTCGAAAAAAAAAAAGAAAAAAAGAAAGAACCGGGGCCCCGTTCTCCCCCACGAAAGTGAAAAAAAACCGTAGGGTGCTTATCCCTGTCCCTGAAATTTGCCCCGGTACAGCAATAACGACCGTACGTTCTATTCGGGGAAAAATTGGGAAGAAGGGTGGGCTCCCCCGGTGGTTATCAGGGTCTTACGGTCCAATGGCCAGGGGGAGACCCAGCTTGTTATTTTTGGAGTGAGGTCCGCAGATCGCTATCGGTCCAGGTCCCGGCCTGGGTCTGGACTCGCCACCCGTCGTTTCCGATTGAACGTACGGTACAATTCAGTCACAGATCCCTACCGTAGTTCGCTCTAAAACTCGTGGAAGTTAGCCTGGGGGCAACACGCAGGAAGAAGGGCTCAAAAAAAAAAAAAAGAAAAGATAAAAATGGCCCCAGAAGAGTGTACCGTTAACTTCTGACAGACGAGCCACAGTTGGTACTGCTGCTAGCCTGCTGCTCTACCAGCTTCAGCCCCTTCTTCCACCCTCTCTCTCCTCTCTCCTCTCTCCTCTCTCCTCCTCTCACAGTCTCTCTCCATCTCGGTCCAACCTAGACCCAACAATCCGCCCGAAGTCTCCCGTCGTCGACTTGAATCACGTAGTAGGTGGCCAATCTTGCGTATCGCCGCGTTGATACCAGGATCGGACGGTCCATGTTCCATGCCCCCTGATCGGCCAGCTGTTTGAATGCTCGCGGACGATAAAGTGAATCCCCGAAAAACCCTTGACCATGTAAACTCATTGCAACCTCGTATGTGGCAACGAAAGAGCTGAGCCAGGATTGATCAGTCCCTCCAGGATTGGCCAGAGTGGCTTCGCGGACGACGGTGTCTGCACACAATTGCCGGGCATTCAAGCGCCGGTCGCCACAAGGGAGTGTGAAGCGTCTGGGCTTCGACGTCGTGCCGAAGGCGATGACGGCGTCAAGAATAGCTGCCTGCAGCAACGGAGACTGACGACCTATGCTCTGCAACAGCTGTCTAGCCTCAGCCTCCGCAGCCGGCAGTCGGCGATTCGTCGCTCTGCAGTGTGCGTCATTGGTGTCCAGCGTTCCACACTCAAGCACCGTTGCCAACTGCCCATTGCGTCGATTGGCAGCCACTGCCATCTTTCGCCTTCTCTCTCTCTCTCTCTCTCTCTCTCTCTCTCTCTCTCTCTCTCCTGTCTCTTATACACATCTAGATGTGTATAAGAGACAGGCCCATACTCATACACACACACACACACACACACACACGCACACACACACGCACACACACACAAACTAGCGTTTTTTTTTTTTTTTTTTTTCTAATCAAATCAATCAATCAATCAATCCGTATGTGTGTCTATCAAAATGAAAAAAAAAGAAGGAAAAAGAAAATGAAAACGGCTTTGGTTTTTCTTTTCATTATCATCTTTTTTTTTTTTCCTTTTATATTTGCATATGTCGGGAAAAAAAAAGAAGCAAAGAAACATGTGCACCATGTTTATCCCACCTGGCAGCATTCAGAAAAAAATAAAAAATAGAAAGTTGCCTTTTTGAAGTTTTCTTTATTATGTTTCTTTTGATTTTAATACTTTTTTTTTTTGTTTTCTATTTTGTAAAAATCACAAAAAAGTTGAAAAAACATCAAAATCCAAAAAAAAAAAAAAAGGGGATGTAGCTAGGCTACGATCCGGGCCGCCCGGGCAGCAAAACCTTGCCCGGGACCTGCCCGGCCCGCCCGGCCGGGCGACCGGACCGGTCGCAACCCCGGGCCACCCCGCGCATACTTGGGTCAAAGTGGAAAACGGGGTCCCATAGGGGCGAGGTGACCGGGATGGTCCTCGATTGTACCCCTCCATCGGAAAAAAAAATTGGGCCCGAGCAGACCCAATTTTTTTGGGCATTGTAATGTCGGTCGTTAATCCGCTCTGATCGACGGCCGATTTCGAATCGCGACCCGGGTTCGAATTCGAATTCGAATTCGAATTCGAAATCGAACCCACGCGGCCCGCATCGACGTACCCCGAGCTGGCCTGGAGCAGCGTTCCCCCCCCGTCGTCCCTGTTGTCGGCTCCATCGTCGTCTCCAACGCCGCCGCGTCCCCATCTCCGTCGCTGGTGCCCACGTGCTACCCCGAAGCTGCGGCCACCGTCGTCTTCGTCGCCATCACCAACCACCACGGGAGTTACGTGCCCACCATCACCTCCTTGTAGCTCCTCTTCCTCCTCCTCCTCCTCCCCCCCTTCCTTATCTCCGTCCTCTTCGTCATCGTCCACGTCGTCCTCCATCACCTCCTTGTAGCTCCTCCTCCTCCTNCACACACACTGCTACGAGCCCCGTCGGTATCTTCTACAACATCAATCTCTCTACTGCCTCCCCTTCTTTGTCCTTCTCTCTTTCCTCCCCGTTGTCGTTGTCCTCAACATTTATACATTCATGGTCAGATTGCCCATCATAGAAGCCTTTTCGGCAGAGACATTCCCCATCTCCACTGCTGCCTCCCAGATGGCGGCCTTGTCCGTCCATGCACAGCAGGATCATTCCGCCCCCACCGGTAGTCAGAGATCTACTCTGCCGCCATGCTCACAGCCATACAAAATGACATTGCTACTCCCAATACACGCGAGCCAGAAGTAGTACATACTGAGTCCACTGTCCACAATGTTGTGATGATTTTCACAGTGCTGCAGCCCTGCATGTGCACCACACACACGGTGCAGCCACCTGTGCAGCATTCGTATGACTTGCAGCCACTCTTGAGTATGATTGTGGCTGATCAGCTTCCACTTCTTGCGTCTGCCCCCCCCACTTCCAATCCACTTTGGCCTGATTGCCCTGACTACAAATGACAATGATCAACCCTGTGATCATTTGATAGAACCCCGGACTGGAGATGCTCTCTCTCCAGAACACATGCCAGAGCCAGTGGAGTTATAATAGCCTGAGGTGTCTGATTCACAGGCAACCAGTGGCTGACGCATGAAATAGAATAGGTTCCTGAACTATCTCCAACCAACAATCCCCAAGGCACAAGCTGCAATGCTAGATGCACCCTTATCGCAGAAGGAATTAGAGGAAGCACTCAAATCCATGGCACCTAACAAGACACGGGGAGAGGATGGCCTGACCAGTGACCAGGGAATTCTGGTTGGAATTTTGGCCAGTCCTGGAAGAAAAATATGAAGCATTTCTCAATCAGGCCTGGCAGGAGGGATTGGGCCAGGACCCAGCTATGGGAATACTCACGCTTCTGTAGAAAAAAGGAAACCCGATGGATATCTGCAACTACAGCCGGATAACGCATAAGATAGTGGCTAAAGCGTTGGCCAACAGGCTCAGAGGGGTCACCACAGGATATTTCCACTTGGACCAGACTGGGTTTATACCCGGAAGGTTCATTTTGGACAACATTAGAATACTGACAGAGTCAGTACACTATATCAGGGACAAAAGAATCAATGCAGCAATTCTCTTTGACTTCAAAAAAGCGTACGACCAAGTGAACTGGGACAGGTCCAGGTCAGCTGTCATCTATCAGCAAAATACAAGATGTCACACTCAGTCAGGCAGGGGGACCCCGTGGCAACACGTATCTTCTTGTTCATTATGGAGGCGGCTGCCTCTTATCTGAGAAAGGACCCGTCAATCCAGCGGTTTATCACGGTGCCCTATCAGCAAGGGATGCTAGTGCAGCTTCCCACAACTCTGCTGTTTGAAAATGACCTTATGGTGTTGATCAGGGCATTGGACTTTTTTTCAGGTGCTGAAAAGAGCGATGGAGGCTTTCCTTTTTTTTCTATAAATATATATATTTAAATGTGGACCATTTCTCTCTCTCTTTTTTTTTTTTTTTTTTTTTTGGAAAAAACAGCCCGTTCGAATGCTAGAGGTGCTGATAAGAGCAGACACCGCTAGCATGGTCGGGAAGGCTGGTGGGGAGCAACACCTGCTGGCTGGAAATCGGGTCCAGCGTCCCTGTAAACAAGCATTTCTCATAAACCGTGTTATTTCTCGATTGATGCGTGTCATCCTTGAAAGCGCAGGGGCCATGCTACTCTTCTGAGTCTTTCTCTGTATCGTTCCAATTTTAACGGATGTCCCGAAGAAGGACGGAGAGGATGATTTTTTCAAGCGTCGACGAGCTGTTCGCGCACACAATGGAAAATGGTTTAGGGCGTTTTCACAGTACAACTTGTTTGCCGGCTTATGGACGAAATTGCCGTCAAATGCATCCAGTTCCCGGACGTAAATGGAGTCAGATACATTTTAAGCTAGCCCACAGAAGCGCAGGTGTTCATGCATACACCTAGAAAGGAAGTTTCATGGGTGCCAGCACCCAGCTTCCAGCCCAGCTTCCAGAACGTTGCTGCTCCCTCATGATGAGATGAACCCCCGACATGCGAATTATGATTCCGCTGTTCTAACCTACTAAACTAGTCTGCCTTGAACCACTTTACACTTCCCCTGGTGTTTTTTTTTTTTTTTTTAATCAAAATCCGGCCGGGTTAACTCGTCACTCGCGGAATAATGTATACTTAACCAGTTGCAGTCTTTGGGTTAAACAAAGACATGGGTTTGTTTTTCAACGCTACCCCACCCAAAAAAGTCACAAAGATACAGAAAAATGGTGAATTGTTCCGAGTGCGTCGCTAAGAAAGGGATCATGGGAGCCATCGACAGCGAGTAAAAGCGGCAGGCGCGCTCATCAGCCGTCGGGATAGATGACCGGCACCTTATGCTAAGGAAAAATGGAAAAAAGATTAGCATGTCCCCTACGCAATTAAGGATGACAGGCCCCAATTCATGAAATTAGGGTCCAATTTTTACGCCGTCTTTTATTGGTGGAGGAAAGAGGG
>BFEA01000716.1:270768-280768 GCA_003427395.1 Chara braunii | reverse complement strand
GTGACTGCCATCCGTCTAGTTTCCCGCCTCTACAACAACCTGGGCTTTAAAAAAAAAAACAAAAAAAAAACTCCGTACTCAGGTGGGGTTCTCGCTAGGTGGGACACTAGACGGATGGCAGTCACCCAANAAAAAAAACAAAAAAAAAACTCCGTACTCAGGTGGGGTTCTCGCTAGGTGGGACACTAGACGGATGGCAGTCACCCAATGGCAGTCACCTCTACTATGGGTGACTGCCATCCGTCTTCAGAAGGGGTTCATCTGGATCACCGAGTGGCTGAGTACGTGGGTGACTGCCATCCGTCTAGTGTCCCACCTCTACAACAACCTGCAGCAAGGCCCTAAGTACGGAGCGAGGCCCCATACCGTCTCAATTTGTTCCCTCCGTACTTAGGGCCTTGCTGCTGCAAAAAAAAAAAAAAAAAAAAAAAAGAAGCAGAGATGGGACACTAGACGGATGGCAGTCACCCATAGTACTCAGCCACCCGGCTGTCCAGATGAACCTCTTCTGAAGACGGATGGCAGTCACCCACAGTAGAGGTGGCTGCCATCCGTCTAGTGTCCCACCTAGCGAGAACCCCACCTGAGTTTTTATTTTTATTTTTATTTTTCTTTAAAGTCCAGGTTATTGTAGAGGTGGGACACTAGACGGATGGCAGTCACCCACAGTACTCAGCCACTAGATTGTCCAGATGAACCCCTTCTGAAGACCCCACCCACCTTTCCTCTCATCTTTTTGCCCTGGGGCACCCCAGCCAGGGCAAAAAGAAGAGAGGAAGGGTGGGTGGGGTCTTCAGAAGGGGGTCATCTGGACAACCGAGTGGCTGAGTACTGTGGGTGATTGCCATCCGTCTACCGTCTTGCCCCGAACTTAACGCATCCTTATTTTGGCTGTATCTGGCCGGAAATATAGCTTGTATCCATTCATTTTTAGGGTGCGTTATGTTTGGGGGAAGACGGTACTATCCCACCTCTATAACAACCTGGGCTTTTGAAAAAAAAAAAAACAGAAAGAAAACAAAAAAAGAAAAAAAGAAAAAGAAAGTAGCGGAGCGAGGCCCCATACCGACTTGCACAAAAGACAAAAATCACGGCCGTGTATCTTTCCGAGTTCTACCGGAAGATTCCCCGCACTTTCTTTTTTCTTTTTTTTTTTTTCTTTTTTTTTTTCCCGAAGGTAGCCGAGAGAGGCCCCTGCTCTCGAGTATGCAGAGGATTCGTGCTACAGTTTTTTTTTTAAAGCGAACAAATCCCCCGTGCCTCCCCTCAGGCCCCTCCCCTACGAACATAGCAGACTCTGCTTGATGCCGATCGGGGGATCCAGTGGTCTATCTCTTGGGTAGCGGGTGCCAAGGAAGCCCAGGAAGGCATGAGACCAATGGGGATTGAACCCATGACCTCCTGAATGCCACTTGCGAGCCTTACCAACTGAGCTAGGCCGCTGGATCGTGATATAGGTTTCCTGTCGTGTTAATTGCTGCATGTGTACGCGCGAGAGAGGCCCATGCTCTAGAGTACTCAGTGATTGAAAAAAAAAAAAAGAGTACTGAGTGATTAGCCGTCCGGCCGTCAGTGAGGGTTTTGTGCGCACGATTTTTCCCGCCACAAATGTCTTCACGGGAGAGTCGCTGGATGCCACCCGTCGTTCCGATGCTGCTTGTATTTTTTTTTATTTTTATTTTTTTTGACATAATACTCTACTGGGATAATGTGCAAAATACCCCCATTAGTTGAGATATATGCCAAAATGCCCCTAAAAGATGGGGGTAGAGCGGAATACCCTCTGACAAAAAAATAGTTTTTGAAATGCCCCTAGCATCGGTTGGACCCCCATCTTTGCAATATACCCCTACCGGGTACCGTCCAACTTTGCAAAATGCCGCAGTACTTGCCAGCTCTTCCTAGGCTCTATTGCAAAAGGCGAAGGCCCAAACGGGGAGCTCCAGATTGCAAAGTTGCACAACCGCCTGACAGGGGCACAACACAAGTATTTCGTCCCAAAAGGGCATTCGGTTTCATCCCTACTTTAATACTTACCTGGCTGTGATCGGAAAAAAGAGACAAAAACAAAAATTGCTCACATGGGATAAGGCTTGGGTCCTCCACGGACGCATACCCAGTACATGGTTCCAGCGAACTGGGCACGGCTACGTCGCCCAGGTGATCGGCTTCATCATCATCTGGACTATCTGGGAGGACCGCAACAACGTCCTCTTCCGCCAGCAATGGACAGGCGACAGTGGCATCATTCACAAAATCAAGGCCTGGATCAGAACGATGATCCGTGTGGACTGGATAAGGAAGGCGCACAGAGGTCGCAAACCGAGGGGCAGACAATGGTTTCTTGTGACATGGGCCAGGGACAACAGACTAGCAGCAGTCACCCTCCAGGGCAAATTGGTCATTACCCCCTGGCTCCTGTCTTGAGCCCGAGCACTCCCCCTTTCCTCCCCCCACTTCTCCAAACCAGGGCTCTCATGGTTGGTTGGCGGCGGTGGTTAACTGCAGGCGATGCTCACACTGACTGGATAGCCTCATCTATTGCTTTATGCCCCCTGCTCTCTCTTGTCATCCCCTACCCGCCCTGCTACCCCCCCTCCTATGTTTCTCGCTGCTATCCCCCCCACTTCCCAAGTTTCAATCCACCTCCTACCAACCAGGGCACTCGGTTCACGTAGACAGCCGCAGTAGGCAATTTAGAGTAGCATGGGCGGGAAAGTGCCCAGGGCTTAGATTAGGAGCCTGCAATGACTCCTCTCGACGACTGTCCTGAGTCGAGGTCAGGCCGGTTTAGGCCTGTGCAAGCCAAGGCAGAACAGCCTGCTGGCTAGTTAGGTTGGGTGGTAGACTTGGAGAATAGGCTAGATAGATGGGTTTTGGGTTAGGAAGACGGGTAGTAGTTTAGAGACAGTCGAACTTTGGTGCACAACAGGTGGTGATAGCCTGGAGCATAACGAGGAGAAGGGTCGTGCAACAGACTGGTGTTTTACACAACTTGACATCATCAGATATCACTACTTAGGCGAGGAGTTAGTATAGGTCACTGTTTAGTCTGACGACTGTAAGCTAAACCGGCTGACGCTGCTGGGATAACTCCGGGTTGAATTGTGAGGTCCCCGGCCTCGATCTATCATTTTGGAATATAATTCGATCTTCTTTGAAAAAAAAAAAAAAAAAAAAAAAAAAGAAACAGGAACACTCTAGGCAGCTGCCCTATCTAAGGGGTTACTCACACTAGCACTACCTTAAATGTATCTGACCCCGTTTGCCATCTGACCAGAATATATCTGGCCGCAATTATATCCAAAAATAAGTAAAAACGTGCTGGTGTGAGTATGCCCTAAGATCTGCAGCCCACTGGCGCGTCGCAGGGTGGTCTCACTGGCGCCGGGGACGATAGGGAGCCGGTGGGCTAGGGAAAGTAGGTAGATACTACCCATGAGAAAAACTCTTTTGGTTTTTCACGCCCAAGAAAGGCCCACGGCCAGTTCAAGCCATCAGATGTAAGAACTATGGCGGTCAAGATTGGGTCCCTACTGCTTGGCCTATCCTCAGCAGATAAAGAACCTCTTCCTAGCGGATAAACAACCCGCGGTCCTGTGCTGTATTTTCACCAGATTCATTTTCCAGTAGGCCCTCCTTGCCCTTCTTGCCAAACAGGAGAACGTTTGGTGGTAGTAGTAGTTGTGGCAGTTGTGGTAGTAGTGGTAATGGTAATGGCAGCAGCAGCTGCAGTATTAGTGGAGGTAGTAATAGTAGTGGCAGCAGCAGCAGTGGTTATAGTGGAGGTAGTAATAGTAGTGGCAGCAGCAGCAGCAGCAGCACACAAGCGGTCAACGGATAGATGAAAATTCGGCAATGAAAATTCTGAAGTGAAAGTTTAGGCAGTCTGAAAATCCTGAATGGTTCTCAAGTGGTGAAGGCTCCAAAGACCCTGAAAACCACCTGTTTAGGCAGGATGAGCCCTGTAGTAGCAGTGGTAGTAGTAGTAGAACCGAACTATCTATCCCCGTGGACTTCCCACGAGGTGGGATGTGGTACTGCCAGCTGTGTGTGTGTGAGTGTGTGTGTGTGTATGTGTGTGTTTGTGAGCGTTATGATGTGTGTGAACACATATTGCGGACACTTCTGCACAGTAAAAACCATGCACCATACCATCACAACACTTCATGAGGAGAATACGCATCTGAGTGGAGACGAGTCCAAAGGTAAGGAAGGGAGAACAATGAAACACATAGGCTACAGACAACAAGACAACACATGCTGGAGGGCATAGAGGAGGAGGGAGGGCAAACAACACACAAGCAGCAGAAACGACAAGCAAAAAAAAAACGACCAAAGGCTGGGAGGCACGAGGGATATAAAACGACAGACAACAACAAGCACATAAGCCAGGCAAATCAGAAAATAAGTGAAGTCCATGAAAATTTCAAAGACCGAAAAACACAAAAACTGATGATGAAAGATTGTTTCATCGGAGTTACACCGACTCATCAGGAAGCTGAACCCACGACAATTTGCGGGAATCACCATATTAGTTTGTTTTGGTCATGAACCCTTTGACCCTTGTTGAAGGCAGAATGTCCCCAAGCGGAACATATCAGCAGGCGGCGCCCCTGTGGAGCACCAGGCAGCATCGTAGAGGCAACACGACTGCACAATGCCAGAAACGACTGCAAGGAAAGACATGGCACACATCACGGAAACACGAAAGGCACGGCCAGTGGATGGGCGGCAAGGCAGCGAAGCGCAAAGCAACACCAACAACACAACCACACCACACAGTGAACACAACAACTTGCAGAGAACCACATGCAAAGCAAAGCGAACAGGCAGCAAGGCGGTGGTGGTGCGTAGACGAGGCAGTCCACACATCCAACATGGAGCAAAGCAGCGCATGACCTACTCACATCAGGATTGAACCCTGCAGACTGTTGATTCCCACCACCCACTGAGCCAGGGAGCCACTCCGACGAGCATCCATCATCACCAATAGGCAAAACAGACATTCCGAACTGAGTGGCCCCCAAAAGAGTGCAGTAGGCACTCCAAACGAGGAACCACCAACTGTTTGGCACTACTTAAGGGTGCTCCGTTTGGGTAAGCAAAAACACTTAGAAAAAGATCAGGGGGAAGACAGACAACAACAGGGAAGCAGACAAACATACAAACATACAAACATACAAACATACAACTGTGTGTTTGTGTGTGTGTGTGTGTGTGTGTGTGTGTGTGTGTGTGTGTGTGTGTGTGTGTGTGTAACGTAATATAACAAAGCAACCCGATATACAGGAACCTCGTGATTGATTCACTCAGCTAATGTTGGACCGTGTTCCCCTATTCGTTGGTCTGTCCCATGCCACATACCATCAATACCCACGGGCAAGTCCAAAGGCCAATAGAAGAGAAGATGGAGGAGGGGAGAGGAAGAGCGGGGACCGACGATGGCATAACCATCAAGGTTGGTGTAGTGACCAATAGAGGAGGGATGACACATCCCTTCACACGTTTTTTAGTGCTTGCTCCCGTCAAGGCTCGTTAGAAGGTGAGGTGTCCTCGTGCGCCCGACTAAGATGCCAATGGAATATCACGATGCAAAGGCCATTAAGGCAACACATGGTGAGGTGAATGACGCCAAAGGTAACAAGGCACAAGACAAGAAGAGGTTGCAAGTCATAAAGGGTGGAGAATATGAGGAAGGAGGGTGGGCAGGCAACCAACACAAAGCAACAAGTGAAAAAAGGCACGAAGTAGCGATACTAAGTTTGGAAAAACTGAGAAAAAACAAATTAAACAAACACGAATGCAAAACCGGCCAAAATTGCTTCTCTTCAATGGCAAATAACTCATAGATGTTTACCCACTAATCACTGGCTTATTGATAGAACGTCACTAGAGCAAAAAGGAAAAGCAGCCCCCTGGTGCAAGTTTTGTAAATCTGCCTTTCCCTCCAAGCTTATCCCAGAAACTATTCCTGCAATTCCCAGGCTCGGTGTGGCTATGGCGCTGGTGGGATAAAATTTGGAACCATATCGGAACATCTCTCCCTTGGCCATGGAATTGGAGAGCCTTATTACTTGAAAATTGGAATCCGTCACAGTCGGATACCTTCACACTTAATTTATTTAAAATTGCTAGAAGAGCGGTGATCTGGTCACTTTGGGTTTGCAGGTGCACCTATGAGATAGAAGGTGCTCGGCTTGATGGTCCTGAATATACAAACACCATCAAACAACAAATCCAGGTTGAAATCACAACTAGATGGGAAACTGTGAAAGAAAAGTTAAATTTTGTTTCTTTGAAAAAAGACATCAAACAACACATTCAAACATTCAATCAAGACTGGCTTGGCGGGGAACAAGGAGGGAAGGTGGAAAGGGTCGAATGGGAAAGAAGGCAGGAAGATGGGTCAAGAAAAGAGTCATGGAATTATCGTCTAACCTTTAATGACTGGAGTAACCTTGATTCCAGTATTCCAATGAGTCCACCTTTAAATTTTCCAGATCCCTTCCCCCCCTTCGGTATGCCACTGGTTCCAATCTCATGGTATGCGCAAGATGGTGTCTGAAATCATGGACTACCCCTTTACCCTCTCTGGCTACGCTCCGTATCAGATTCTCAAGTTAGTAGGATGGAATGTTAAGTCTCTGTGGAATAGGACTCAGGCTGTGAGACAAAATTTTCAGTTCAGAAAGGTCACTGACCTTGCTTCTCATAGGAGAAAGTCTCAGAGGATTGGAAAGCTGGAAGTGCTAGATGGTCACGCATATCTGGCGCTCGTTCAGGGTGAAGAGAAACAGGAGACAAATCCCTCTTATCTTCTTTATTGCTGGTCTCATATCTACTTATATCTGTTCAGAAGGGACACTAGGCCCGGTTCCCAGCACGAGCCTTGTCGCTTCAAGTAATTATGATGTAAAGGGACGCCGGACACGTTTTCCAGCAGGTGCAGATCCCCACCAATGGAACGGTATCATCTATCAAGCAGGATAATAGAGGGGGTGTCTGCTCTTATCAGCATTCCCTCTATTCCCCATCAAGGATGTTTAAAAAAAAAAAAAAAAAAAAACAAAACAAAACACGGATGATGAAAGACTGTTTCGTCGGAGTTGCACCGACTCGTCAGGAGGCTGAACCCTCGACAATCTGCAGAGTTTTCGTATTGGATGGTTTGGGGCATGAACCCTTTGATCCTTGTTGAAGGCAAACTGTCCCCCAAACAGAACACAGCAGCGGGCAACAACCCTGTGGAGCATCTGGCAACATAGTAGAGGCAACACGGGTGCACAACACCAAAAACGACTGCAAGGAACGACACCGCGTGCAGGACAAGCACTGCAACAACCTGGTCGTGAAGCAAGGCAACACCAACAAGGCAACCACATAGCAGGGGATGGCAAAGAAAGGCGGTCGAGAAGCACAACACCCATGCAGTTGAGCACAAGGCAGCACCTACAAGGCAAGTGAACTACAAGGCGTGCAAGCAAAGAATATGGAAGGCACGACCAGCGGATGAGCGGCAAGGCAGTAGAGCAGCGAAGCACAAACGCAACACCAAAAACACAGCCAGACCAAACAGAGAACACATCAATCTGCAAAAAACCATATGCGAAGCAAGCGGGACAGGCAGCAAGGTAGCAACAGAGCGCAAACGAGGCAGTCCACACATCCAACACGGAGCAAAGCAGCACATGACCTACTCACATCACGATTGAACCCCGTAGAGTCGCAGACTGTTGGTTCCCACCACCCACTGAGCCAGGGAGTCACTCCGACGATCATCCGTCATCACCCACAGGTAACATAGACATCTCGAACTAAGCAGCCCCCCTAAGAGTGCAGTAGGGCTGAGTAGGCACTCCAAAACAGGAACCAACGACTGTTTGGCACTACTTAAGGGTGCTAGGTTTGGTAAGTACTAAGCAGAAATACTTTGAGAAAACCAGGGGGAGGACAGACAGCAAGAGGAAGACAGACAGCAAAAGGAAGACAGACAAACATAAAACTGATTGTGTGTGTGTATGTGTACTAAGCAGAAATACTTTGAGAAAATCAGGGGGAGGACAGACAACAAGAGGAAAACAGACAAAAAATCAGGGGGAGGACAGACAGAAAAAAAAAAAAACGTTACCACTCAGAGGGGCTTGTCATATCACCCCTATTGTGATCTGTTCATGACAGTCACATTTATTTCTGTGCTATGGGTCTCATTAGACACTCCTAAAAGTGCCTGTTTTTAGGATTACGTCTTCGTTGCACGCAATCGTAAATCCAATTTTGAGATAAAAAATGTGAAAACGGCGTTAGGACAAGCGTCGTGTGCATGGCACCGTCGACACGGAGTTGCTGGTCCAGGGGCGGTCCGTCTGGTGGGTGGTCGAACATCGGAGGTTTTCCGCGGGCCGAGGCCGGCAAAGGCCGCCAACGGTAGCCGTTGGCCGACGCGGTGGAGCACGGGGGGGGGCGAACGTGAGCGGGGTGACGTCCGTAGTGGACCGTTGACTCGGTTGCGGGTAGCGGAGGAAGACGACGACGTGCGTGGGACGACATACGGAGGCGCTTCGGGTGGTGCGAGGGGGGCAACGGTCGGTTTTTTGAATCGCAGGCAGGCGCCTTTGTCGTCTTCGTTGCTGGTTGTTGGCATATGAAGGTTGAGCGGCTCTGTCCCCCGGCATGTCCGAACAGTCGTCTGCAGTAGTCGCGTGCGAGGGTGGCTCCCGAGGTGAATCTCATGGCCGACGTGCAGAGGAGATTGCCTCTGCTGGTACTCGCTGTCGTCGTGTTCTTGATTGTCGTCTGCCTCCACGTGTGTTTGTCGTGGTGGCCGTGGAAACAACATCGCAAGAGGCGGGCGTCGACGAAACGGGCGGCAGAGGAACATCCGATGGCGGGCATGCATGCACGCGCAAGTGTTGGTGCAGGTCAGGGCGGAAGACGACCTACGACCGCGGAGCCTCCACGAAGGTACGACCCATCTTTGTACAGGGATCTGGAGTCTTGGGAGACACCACTTCCCCAGTCGGACGAGGAGCCGGAGACGGAAGAACTTCCAATGTTGCCTCATGCCAACCGCCTTCGTTGCTAGCCGACCCGCCTGCTCGCACCTGCACCAAAGCTTGGGAGATGACGACGACGGCGGAGTTGATCTCAGGTTCGGGTTGTGTTCTGGCGGCATTAGGGAGGCGAGTCGTACGTTCATCATCGACGCGGATCCCTCGCCACGTGGCGTTCAACATGCTGGAAGTCAGCATACAGAGCAGTCCACACTTCGTGGCGGTGCGTCCGTTACTGGCGGTGTCGGCCCCTCGGCAGTAGCCCGACAGCATGGATCGACTGCACCGTCCACCGATCGATTGAGAAGTACCTGCCCCACACGCAATGGAGTCGCAGCCGGGTCTAACGAGACCCTATTCCAGGAAAGCTCTAAGGGCATACTGACAGTACTATGAACCTTTTGACTCGTTGACTCATCTGGATGTAATTGCAGTAAAACGCATGCAGGAGAAACTGCTGTTTTTTTTTTTTTTTTTTTTTTTTTTAACAATGCAACCTTGCGGGCATGATTCGGGCACTCCGACCAGGTTCATACCACGGTTGCGGTTGTAATACAGTGGCCCAAGAGAGGGGTTCGGCATCCCCCTCCCATGGAAATGAAAGGCGCACAACATACCATTGTCCACCAGGCCCTATATTTAAACAAACCCCCCCCGAGCAAAACTATTAGGAATCCTATAGGGAGGGAGTAGTACGAAGTAGATAGTGAAGGAGTGGTCTTTGTTTTTTTTTTTGTCTTTCAACTCCTCTTTGTTGTCGAATTCTTGGGTTTTCTGCAGAGGTGTGAATAGGCTTGGAGAGCGGGCTCCAGAGCGAGGGACCTCTGGGATTGAGCTACTCATCACGTGATTGATGTAAGCCTTCGGCACTGGTCCCAATGTGTGAAATACAACTTAAAAAAAAAAAAAAAAAAAAAAAAAAACACCCTGTCATGAACATACACAAG
>BFEA01000716.1:247107-270737 GCA_003427395.1 Chara braunii | reverse complement strand
TAAAAAAAAAAAAAAAAAAAAAAAAAAACACCCTGTCACCTGTCGGCAAAACACAGACTATGGGCCTTGCCACACCACTCTTGAAAACTCTTTTTCAAGAGTTGCTGCATCGCCACACAACCTCTCTTGAAAGTTAGGGCAGTCAAGAGCTGTCAGAGTGGCATCCTCTTGAAACCCTTTCAAGAGCAGGTCTCGAAAGATTGGAAACCCCTGCCTGCCTGCTACTTGTGCGATTTCAAGCGTCCTTGGCCGAACCCTTGGGCCTCTCTACATTACTCTAGTAGACTCTTGATTTTTTGAGAGTGGGTCGTCGCTGCACTTACTCTCGATCGGCAAGCTCTCGAAACCCGATCGAGAGCTGTCAAAAGGCACTCTATAATGCAACTTTCGAAACGTCGAGAGTCCCCCGCCTGCAAAAACGAAATAGTTTTGCAAGTGTCCTCGGGAGTTGCCCGCCGACAGGCTCGTTTTTCGAGAGTGGACCTCCTGTCCTGGCGGCCAGACTTTGTCCCGTAGCGCAGTGGTGCAGCTCTTCTGTCGAGTAGGACGACGGCCAGGGTTTGGAGAGTTCACCTAGTGTAATAGGTTATAGAGTAAGTGCAGTGAAGGCGGATATTTCGAGAGTCTCGCCTCTCTGCCAATGCTAGTAGAACTCTCGAAATATTTCGAGAGTCTAGAGTAGTGCAGCGAGGCCACTTGACGGGGTATTGATTTTCAAGAGTTGTCACGCCAGTATCCTGACGCCATGCAAAAAAACAAAGCTGTATGACTGCCGTTTTTCATCCTGTGTCCAAGGGCATGGCCCTTTCGAGAGTGTTGTGTGGCGAGGGGCCGAAAACTCTTGAAAACACAACTCTTAAGAACTTCTGACAGCTCTTGACATATTTCCCCGTTTCAAGAGCGGTGTGGCGAGGCCCTATGATGGATGGCCCTCGCTGCACCCCTCGCCGCACCACTGTAGAAAACCTCAAAATCTCGACTGCTGTCAGAGAAAAAATTGACAGCTTCCCTTTCGAACCCCCCCCCCCCCCCTTCCCTCCCAATCAGCCACCACACAGCACTGTAGAATTGTGAGTTCCAAGTTTACAAAAGAGACAACCGGGCCGGGCCGGTGGCGTATAGGACAAGCATTAGTCCATTCCGACCTCTATGATCCCATTCCACAAATTCCGGAGAAGAACTCAATTATAGCTCGGCGTTGGACTGTTGAAAAATTAATGTCTCAACTTCTCCTCAGAAAAGAATAATAATAATAATAATAATAATTTCTAATATGTTGAAGGCTGGAGATGCACCGTCTTTCGAAAGGAGGTGTTGAAACTCGATACACTTTCTCTTTGAAATTCCCTGACAACATGAGAATCTATTTGAATTCCCGTCTCGGATTTTCGACTCCCGTCTCGGATTTTTGACCGGCTGTGTGTCGAGGAGGAACTACCGAAAATCGCTCTTTAAATATTTTGACAGCGGTGTGGCGAGCCCCTATATGTACAACTTCAACAAGAAGCAAAACACGAACTGCAGTCCGAAACAAACAAACATACTATCACCCAAATACACACACCTTCTTCACCCATTCTTTGGGCCTCGCCACAGCACATTTTCAAGAGTTGGTGCATCGCACCATAACCTCTCGAAACTTGGGGAAGTCAAGGGCTGTCAAAGCAGCTCTTGAAACCCTTTCAAGAGCAGCTCTCGAAAGATGGAAAACCCCAGCCTGCAACTCGTGCGTTTTCCAGCGTCCTCAGCCGAACCCTCGAGGGACTTTCGATTTTTTAGAGTTGTCAGGCCGTTATCCTGATGCCATTCGACAAAAACAAAGTTGTACGACTGTCGTTTTTCATCGATTGTCCAACACCATTGCCCTTTCGAGAGTATCGTGTGGCGAGGGGCTGAAAACTCTTGAGAACCCAACTCTTGAGAACGTCTGACAACTCTTGAAAAAATTCCCCGTTTCAAGAGTGGTGTGGCCAGGCGGCCCAGGCCCTTACCCTGCCATTTTTATCACATACATCAAGGAAAGTCCTAGAGTGTATGTCTTATAAAGTGATGTTTCTTTTCCTTTATATATATATATATATATATATATAAATATATATATATATATATATATATATAAATATATATATATATATATATATATATATATAAATATATATATATATATAAGTGATGTTTCCAGCAAGTCCGTTTTGCAGATAGGACCGATATGATGTGCTTCAAATTTTTATCCTGAAGATTTTTTCGCTCGGGCTTCAAGACTATTCGCTGTGCTGTTGTCGTCTACACTCCGCTCTCCTTCCCCTCTCTCTCTCTCTCTCTCTCTCTCTCTCTCTCTCTCTCTCTCTCCCCCCTACGTTCTCTACTCCAAGTTTTGGTTGTTTGATGCATATGACTGATGATTTCTGCCGCACACCTCTGTTATGTATTATTACTTTACAAATAAGAAAACTACTCACTTATCGCTCACTTCGTATAATAATCTCTCTGGTATTACCTCATCCTATTTTTTCCTTTTGTCTTCCCCGTTAGGTGTCTTCTTTATCGTTGGGTCCCTTTTATCACAACCTTCGACGTGAATTGGCGTTCCCTGCGTGAGAGATGGCTTTCTCACGTGTGTGTTATAATTGTAATATGCCAGGACATTTCGTCAAAGATTGCCCCTACTGTCAGCCTTCCTTTTCCCGGCGTCCCCGCCCGCCAATGTTTCCACCACTACAAGCAGCCAACAATCCCACTCTCCCACTACCTCCCTCTCTTGGCTCTCCCGCTCCACCCCCTCTGCTTGCGCTTCCACCACCACCAACCCCTGTCTCACATCAAAATGCTCCTAATCATAACCCTAACTCCTCTTTGGTCTCTGGGCAAATGGTTCTCGCCCGCCAGCCTCTGTGGAAGATGAATCAGGAGAAGCTTGATCGTGTATACGAGTTTATGGCCTCCGAGCTCGAGGCGAGACAAGAGGCGATCCGAGAGAAGGAGAGGCTGATCAAAAAAGAAGAAGAACGAAGGAAGGTGAGAGAGGCGGAAGAGAAAGCTACAAGGAAGTTAAAGGAGCGACAAGAGTTTGAGGAAAGAATCAGCTACATCGTGGGCACGAAGATCAACGATGCTTGCGAACTTTTCTTGGGGAAAGCAGAGCAGTCCAGACCTACGCTTGCAGACAATCGTTGCAGAGAACAGAACCTCAGGGTGAGACAGGGACCAGATCTAGAAAAGGAGCGATTGGAGAAACAAGTTGAGCAACTTCAGCGCGAGCACGAAAATATCAAGAAACATATGGATGAATTGACAAGATCCGTAAAACAGACAGGCAATGCGTTCAAGAGGTAGGCGGCTGGGGTGTGCATCACGAGTCCCCCCGAAGCCCCAGCAAGAGGAAAGGCTAGAGTCATAGGAGTTGGCACCCCGACTTCTGATGACTTCCAGAGGCTTCTTAAAGCATACAATTCGGTGAAGGAGGGCAAACGTATTGCAGATATGGAGGTTCAAGCACTCAAGGATCGATTTGAGAAAGTTGTCTCAAGGCTGGTCAGGCAGGGCATGACCCCTCGCTCAAACCTCTCCAAGAGAATGAACGAAGCCACGGATGACGAGGATCACGATCGGCGCGGACAACAAGAGGAGGGGCTTGATGACCTCTCTCTTAGACCATCTCCTCCGAAGTGCACCTCTGAACGTCTCGCTAGTAAAGCCGCCGCAACGGAGAGAGCCGATTTCCTCAAAGAGACAAATAAGTACTTGAAGAGGCTCAAGAAGAACGGCTTGCAGATACTGTGCGGGAAGGAAGGTATTACTTTCGTCACCTGTGAGCAGGCCATCAATGAGATAGATGAGCTCAGGACAGCACTCGCTTTCGACCATCGACCTCAGCACAAGCCCGACCACCCTATGCAGGATTAAGAAGCTGAAGAAATACGAGAGGATGATCATGAAGTTTCTGATGGGCAGGCCACACAGCAAGTCGATGCTGACGAAAACGAGCTCATTGGTAACGAGTAGGGGTACGGCCTAAGTGGTCACGATCTTTGGGATCTCCTCAACTCTTCCTTACTACTTCGTAAGTCTAAAGATGGTCTTCTTGACCCTGTCCTAAACTATCTCACTCGCATGATTATGATTGCCCTCATTCTGTTAGGATATATACCCTGGTGTCTTAAGTTCTCGGACGCTCTTCTTCATCTTCTTGATGTAAACTATGATTTTGAGCACTGTCCCGGGCCTGTTGTATATTGCTCAGTCTCTCCTTTTATGAAACACTGCTATATTGGTAGCACTAATAGATCTCTGCCAATAAGATGGTCAGAGCATGTTCGGCGTATGTCTACGACTGATTCTTCCCTTGGCAAGACTAGGAACCACGTACTCTATAAATGGATGAGAAGAGTAGGGATGCAATACTATGTGGCTCTACCTCTGATGGTCACTCATGTGCAAGACCTAGTAACTGCTGAGGGTAGATTAATTCACTGGTCATCCCCTTACTTAAATTCTCGAACAGAGGGAGGAAAGGTAAGTGTTCATAAGAAATGCAGACCTGGTAAGCGGGAGAGAGCAAGAAGGAAGTCGAGGCAGTCGAGCGACAAGGACGTTATCACATGTCAGCAACACCCGAAGCCCAGGCGCTTGGTAGGATTTGTTTCCTCGGTCGGTATTTCCTCTATCTCCCTGCTACATATCCTAAATGAATGTGTGAAGCTTGGAATTAAGTCTTTTTCGGCAATAGGTCAGGGTGGAGGGATTTTGGCAGACTCATGGAAGGTTATCAAACGACTTTTTGGAGCATCGGTGGTAGTCAGCAGATATGGTAGGGATCAGCTTCGACACTGCAAACACTGGTTCGAGTGTGGTCAGACTTTCAGGGTTGTATCCATCAATAAATTTTGCTCTCGTTCGGAAGGCTTGAAAGAACCTTTGACCAGATTGCTTAGTCACCCGAACGAAAGAAAGAATTTGTAAAACAGGTCACTGGATAACTTAATATATGCGTATAATTCCGTTATATGTTTTTCAAAAAAAACTTCTAGGTAGACTCTGAGATCGGTATTGTCAAGTACCATTCGACGAAAATTTGGTTTTTCTCCCAGGAAAAAACTCGTATTTAGGATCAAGTACTCTGACAATGTCTCAAAAACAGCCATACGGAATCTTTGTGGACAACTGATTCGCCAAGCACGTATTCCTTTATCTTTGGCTAGCATGTTAGCACGACGGATAAAGATAGTTTGGACAAAAAATCGAAGTCTCGCACAATCTCTCCACAATTTTCACACGTACTCAAGATCTGCTGATGTTCAATGCTCATGTAATTCGATACAAAATAGACTTGCGAAGTATGCCGAAGATAGTCTTTCATATCACTCACGATCTTCACTTCAGCCTTCCTCTGCTCCTATCGCCTATCACCATGGTTCCAAACCAACCTTTTTCTCCCCCACGCACACGTCTCCTTTCTTCTCCTCCTTCTCCTCCTCCTCTTTTCGCTCCCCCTCCCCCTTCTTCCCCGCTCCCTCTCCCTCTCGCTTCTCCTCCTCCTCCACCTCGCCATCTTTCTCCGCTTCTCCCTTCTCTCCTTCTTCTCTCTCAACCTCCTCATCTCCTTTCTCTCCCTCACCCTCTAGTCCACCATCGAACGTGCACCCTATGTTCCCTATGAAAAATTGACACATCTCCTTCAGAGCTAAAGATTGTCAAATGTTACCCCCTGGCTCCTCAACTCAAGGAACATTCCTCTCCCTTCCCGCCTCTACTGCCCTGCACTACTAAGAACACAGATTCTAAAGATTCTTACTCAGATCTCGGTCCTTTCTTCCCCACCTGCCAAATTCACTTTGCCCAATTTAGTTCTTTCTTCTTGCTTTAAATCAGTGACTCCTTTGCATAGTCTCCCCGGTACTTCCCCCCAACCTCTCCTTAATATCCCACACCCACCTCTACACCTTTCATCTCATAAGACTGTCCCTTCTTACAACTCTGACCCCTTTCTGTCTCCGCCCCCATCCTCTTCCCCCTTCCCCCACCTACCACTTCAGTTCTTTACTTTACGATCGCTTCCCTTTACACCTGAGAGTGTAGACCTAGTAAAGGATTTAACCAAGGGTATAGTGCTGTCACCAAGTGACCATAATCCTGGAGATACACCTTTTTGTTGTCCCTTAGTATACAAAAAAGGTATGAATGATCTATTCTTGCACAATTCAGGATTTAGCGTCATTAACAAAAGTGAGGAAGAAGTTATTAGTTCCTGTAAACTGAAGTTTCTACATGCAGGTTTTGATTCAGTTGGTGCCTGGAACGACAAAGGTTGAATAAGAAGAGGCTATGCAATCGCTAAGCATAAAAATATTCAGAAGTGGCGGCCAATTTGCCCCACTTCATCTGAACCATCACTACGGGTATGCAAACGAGTAACTGCATGTCTAAACACACTGATAAAAAATCTTCCTACTTCCCTCCATTTCAATCTTTTTAGCACTCAACAGTTAGTTTCGGCTCTACGCTGTATTAATAATGTTGTCGCTCCTTCAAACTCCCTTCTTAGTGCTAGCTTTGACGTTAAAGAAATGTTTTGCAAACTTCCGCATGATTCCATCAGACAAGCTATTTGATGGTTTACACATTATTTCCGCCTCCAGGGTTATGATGGTGTATGGGTAAAAAAGCGAGGTAAAAAAACTAAGCTCTCAACTAGCAGGTCGATTCTTGATTGGAAGTTTCTTAGTTTTTCCACTATCAAATATTTTGTGGGCTTTGACCTCAGTAACACTTATGTCTTTGCAAAGGGACATCTACTCAAGCAGAACGTTGGAGTTCCCATGGGCAAGTCTTCAAGCCCTGCGTTAGCAGCAATGTTACGCATGTACAATGAGTTTCATTTCTTAGCAGCATTAGGTAATGATCGGCACCTAATCCAGGGAGGAAGGTTAGTAGATGATGTATCAGTTTTTATCAAATACAACACGTATAAGAGTGAATCACGGGAAAAAGCAGACCTTATTCTGGAACGCTTCCTGAATTGATATGATGCAAATCTAACTTTGGAAAAAACAAGTCATGAAAACCGCTGGGATTTTCTGGGTTGCTACCTGGAAGTTCTCCCACCACCACTTGGGATTTGTAGCATACCGACTCATCGAAACCAGGCATCACTGCTTCAAACAGGAAGGATCGCTTTTCAAGCTATACAGGATTTCATTTCCTCCTCAAGCAAGCAACAGAAGATGGCAGTCATCAGTTCCTCTCTTCATAGGGCCAGAAATTTTGCCATCTGGCCGGCAGCAGAGGCGGTGTTCCTGGTAACACTTAAAATAGAGCTCAGATTGCGAGGATATCCGAACCGATTCTTTGATAATACAATTACAGCTTTTTCGTCAAAATTTTAAGATTGCTGGAAAAACTGGGTTTTTTGCTTTACCCAGTGGAATCTTTTTTTGCATTAGAACATACACGGGAAAAAGGGTTTGGTATTGAACAACTGAAAGTAAACCCCGCAGGACCCTTTGTTAAAATAGGTTGAAGGTAGATTATAGGGCTACTGAGAAGAATAGAAGGACCAAGTTTTTTCAGTCGCCACCCGCCTGTCACGACTAGCCGTGGCAACAGACGGGCCTCGGATAACCCCCAGCGATCGTCCAGTTTCTCCTGACCAAACTGATTTATATACCTTGTGCCTGTTTCCCTTCCCACTATAGCGCAGGCGCCGGTTCTGTTGGCTGTGCAGAAGCGCATGATTTCTTTTTTCAAGCATGTTCCCACTACTCACTCTTTGCTGTCTGGCTCATACCGCCACGCCCCGCCCTTCTTCAACTTCTGCTATAGCAAAGGCGTCGGTTCCGCTCGCTGTAAGCGCTGGCACCGGTCGGCGGAGGCGTTCGAGTCTTCTCGTATATGCTTCTGTTTTGATCCTATGTGAGTGTGTATGCTTGCTGTTGTGTTCAATTTCATGTAATCGTTTTCATTCTAATTTCTATATCCATAGCGATGGAATGACACAAATATATCCTTTGGGTGTTTCATGTTCTTATTTTTTGGCTTTGTGTTATGAGAATCTTCGCTGAGATATCTTATGGCACCTTGCGATATGCTATAGCTAAGAGAAGAGGAGAGGATGAAAATAGGCGTCCTAGGCAGTCCAAATGTTTTCCCCCTTGTTAATTAGTGTATTGTTCCTATGCTTTTCTGATCGCTTTTTCGAGTCTGCAATATCTGTTGTCATGCTCTAGCCATACTTAGCAAGTCCAGCTCCCTACCAACGGAATTGATATCTGTGGTTGAAGAAAGTAAAGGAATACAAGTTCTCTGCTTACCGTACTTCTTGGAAACTGCGGCCGCCAATTATCTGATGTTGGATCCCTGAGATTGGTTCTGGGATCGACACCCTGGCAAGGAAGATACAGACTGTGTGCTCCTGCTGTTCCGTTGTCGTTAGGCACAGTTGGCTTAAACCACCAGTACCTTTCCCAGCTATCGGCTGCGGTGCTTCCCGTATACGCACCGCGCCATTTGTGCTTCGGCCTGCCGGACCGCATTGGTTGGAGGCCGCAGGCAAAACGAAAAAGAAAATTGGGACAGCGGTTCGACAGGACTTGGCGCGCAGCGTGCCGGGAGGCTCGGATTCAATAGCTGAGCGAGGTACTGGTGGTTTAATATGCATTAATAAGCATTGATAAGCCATCCTATGATCATGTTGATTGGAATGTCACTGCAAGATGGAGAAACAGAAACATACCTTATCAATAGATCCAGCCAGATTGCCCACTAAGCCTTTCTGTGTAATAGGGGGGGTTATTGATGCCCCCCGCGACGAAAACTTTGTAGCGATTTCTACCCAAAATGGACTTGTTGCGTCGGAGGTCCCCCACAAACTTTTCCGTTATTCCTGCACCCCGGTTTGAAGACCGGGCCTGAGGCCGCCTCATCTCGATAACCCAGACTCTTTTCGATGTCGCGGCCGGCCCAAGTACCTCAGAAAACCATTGGGGAGAAATCGCTACAAAGGTTTCGCCCGGGGGACATCAATAACTTTTCCCATGAATTGTCCGTAAGAACATGGAAAGATTCGCAGCCACAACTTTTTTTTTTTCTGTTCTTTCTACACTCTTCTCTCAACTTTTGTTTCTTTTGCCTTCCATTACCTACTCCTAAGACTATCTAGAGGGGACCCCTGCAAGCATAGTTTTCCTCTCTCTGTGAAGGGGAGATTTTATGTTGCCCCTTGCCCCTAATGGTTAGGGTATAGGGATGGGGCCGCCAGTGGGGTCTGGCTAACACAAAGACCAAGACCTGCCAGTAGTTGTGCCTCCCTTTCTCATCATCCCCCACCCTTCATCGAGTAGCAGCAGAGGCTATGGCCAACACTCTCCCACACACCACACACAACCCACTCGCGCTCACACTCACACCGTGTTGGTCATAGACCCCGCTAATACCGATCAGGGGTATCCTGAGGACTATCACAGTCCGTTGGCACTAAGTGCGCCGCAGGCGGCCATGGGGCTTGAACCCACAACCTTCTGAATGCCACTTGCATGCCTAACCAAGAACTTTTGTCTGATGTACCCAAGGGAACTGGAAAAAAAAAAAAAAAAAAAAAGTGATGCGGCCAGGCCCATTTTGAACAGTCCAACGTCGAGCTATTGAGATCTTCTCCCTGATTGTTGAATGGGATAGATGTCGGAATGGAGGGAAGCATGCAGGGAAGCACGCAGTGCCATGCACCCAAAGCCATTCCATCGGAAAGACAAATCGGCGCTAATCCATGCGCTAATCGCGAGCGATGAGCGTCCCTTCGGCGGCGCTTACTGCTTAAGCGCGATTAGGGCACGAGGAAGCTCCTGCTAGGGCATAGTTGATGGCGATGGTAGAGGTGAGAGGCAGGGAAGTGGGCGTATGGACCTAATTCGGATCTAGCAGGGGATGAATAAGAAAGGAAGGTGGCAAAGATGACCATCGCCGAAACTTTAGAAAGAGAGATGGTATATGCCCAAGCGGGGCATGTTCAGCCAAAGAGGAATTACAGGTTGGCGCAGCCTGTCAGGCCAGGCGAAGAACCTCATCACCAGCCAACCACTCAAGGAGCATCGAAGATTAAGTGCAACAGGAGAACAAAAGGGGTAATCCCTTATCTTAGTGTCTTTCGTTCCCTGGATCTATTAGTAAAAAGTGTTTTGTTGTCTCTTTTTCATAAGTTATTTTTACCCCTTCGTTATTTTCGACGAAATGGTAAACCGGGAAACCAACAACGGGGTCTTAACCATGAATCTGGCGGAAAACTCCAAAATTAAAGATATTATGACAACCTGTTACAACAAGGGCCTCCTACCGAAGGACCTGTTCTCGAAGCAGACGGAAGTTGGGGAGGACTTCGTTAGAGTCGTGGTCAACCCAAAAATTTACCGAGTACAAGAACAGTGGCTCCGGGAAAACACCGTGTCTGTCGCATTCGGGAATGACGCCTCCTCCTTGCCAATCAAGGTCAAAATTCGTCTCATTCGTATGTACGAGAATGGATGGGGGAAAAGCAAGGCTATCGATGGCCCCCCCAAGAAAGGAGTATTCCATAATGAAGGGTTTAATTTAGTAACGTATGTGGCCTCATCCCCGAAAATTGCCAACTAGATGCTTCGCAAAAAAAAAGATAAAATCGAGCTGGATGGGAAATCATAGGTAATTTCCTTTCATAATTGGATGTTAGAGAACAAACTGTTTGATTGGAGAGAAGGCCACAGGTATAGGTTCTTTTGGGTACGATGCATGTACATTCCAATGGCTGCCCTGCCATACGTGGCTGCAGCAGTCAAGCAGACCTTTGGGGTAATTTTGAAAAAACATGACATGTACACGGAACCAACCTCACCCGAATTGAAGAACATTCGTTTTGATTTCGAACCAGGTGGCAGAATCCATTACAATCCTTATCTAATAATAGATATGGGGAAAAGGGGATATGTCGAAATAAAAGTGGTGCATGCTCAGACACCGTGGTGCAAAGTGTGTAGGAAACACTTCCATTCCGTGGAGGACGAGTCATGTCCTGCCAAATCACCCCAGCAGTCGTCGAAACAGCCGTCGAAACGGTCGACCCAGGACAAACCCGTCGAGAAGACGTCCGACGAGGTAAAGAAGGAGAAGGAAAAGAACCCACGTGACCATGGGCTATAATGCAAGGGGGACCAGAGGCAGAATGGAACGAAGGAGGTTCTGGGAGATAGGCACAGCAAGGAGGGTGGTTCCTTAATAGTCCCTCGTACGAAAAGGAAGGAGCAGATAGATCGGAGGGTATGAGGGAGGTGGAGCCCGTGAGTCATAAGTTGGTCGATACCAGGAACAAACCAACGAAGGGAGAACACGAACCAAAGGACCAACCAAGAGACGTGGAAATGAAATCCGCATCTCCCTATAAAGATGCGTTGCTGAAACCACTACCCGAAGATAATCAGAGGAAAAACAAAGTGGGGGTCAAGAAGAGGAAGGGAAAAAAACAGCAACCACAAAGGTATGGAGACACAATCAGAAGGCAGCTTCCTCAGACCGCCCACTGGAACAAGGTAGTAACGGTAATGCTCAGCAGAAGGAGAAGGAAATTGTCCCGAGTAGAGATACAGTAAGTCCGGATAAAGGACAGGTTAGCAGGGAAACAGAGGGAGGTAAGGCTGACTCTCGCGATACTCCGCAAGCAGACCTTAACCAATAGTCGTCCTCAACAACATCTCCACCTCCCGTGCGGTCAAAACAACGAGCGACGAGGATCACCGAAGGTGACCCTGAAACTCACTTAAAGGACGACTATGTCGCCCTTTACAACAATAACACTTTTGAAGTTAGAACAAATCTGTTTGAGGATGACAATGGAAAGGGGCTTAAGATAAACTCGGTATTAATTGATGGGCGGAAGGTCTTGGTACCTACTGACAATGTAGTGGAAGACATACCCTCGGGATCTGAAGATTCAAAAGAGGAGGAGGATGGGAAACTAGAACATGAGGAGTTTTTCTCCCCTCCAGAGGGCATGTTTGACTCGCCCGAAACTGATGCAAAGGACATCGGGTTAGAAAAGAAGGATCTAAGGGCACCACCCTTTGACTTTAGCTCACCGGCTCCTGCACTTACTGTTTGCAAAGGTAAGGACACCTCGACGTGCCTTGCGCTTCTCCAGTCCCCCACCCCTAGCAAAAGACCTCGGTTGGAGGGTCATAACCCTCAACCACGACGCATGGACGAAGAAGATCTGGGTGGGGGGGAGGAAATAGCACGAAGCTCTCCTCTGAAAAGGGGAAGATCCCATCTATCACGCCCGACCCTTCGATCTTTGGCCATGGCAGCTCCTATGCAAACCCTCACCAGGGAGGACAAAAGTAAGGGTCACACCCTCAACTACCTAGTCCCATTGATCTGGGCTCACGATGGAGAAAAACCCAGGTTCCTCACCTTGTTGAACAAGGACGAATCCCTGGTGCTCCCATCTCTGATCCTGCGCAGTAATCCCTCCACCATTATGATTAACAATCTGATAAAGATACATCTGCTACAAAATTTGGGAGAGGTGTGAATACTTCCAGAACCGAAAGTCGCACGTCATTTGGTAGAAACACCGGATGGTGGGAAGGTGGGCCTTACTCTAGCCTATGCGGATCTGGTACATGTTATAGACAACAAAGCCAAATGAGATGCTTTAAGGATTTATTGGGTAGAGCTCGCCCATCTGGCTAATGTTCAGTCCAGTACTACACAGGGAATTAAACTTGTTGCTGGACTAACTGCTAAGGCGGTGTCTGATTGGCTAGTCAGCTCAGACAACTTGTCTATCTTACTTTCTGCCGCCTTCACATAACTTCTGCATAAATGAAGAACGGACAAAAATCTCAGTTTCTCAGTGGGGGAACTCCACTCTGAAGAAACTTTGACAGCAGAAGACAATACCGTCTAGAGAACCCACATCCAATCCCTGAGTGGTCCATCTAGCGTTAATGGTCTTACCGAATAAAATCAACCTCGCTAGTTGGAACGTCCGTGGGCTTGGAGATCAGAACGATTTGTTTAAAAGACAACGTCTGGTCTCATGGGCCCATGCAAACCACATTCACATTATCGACCAGCAGGAAACCACAATAGGGCCAGATAAAATCGCAAAAATTTCAAATTGGTGGAGAGGACCCCAAGTTTGGGCCCCTGCAGATGGTACACGGGTGGTGTGGCCGTCCTGATTGACAGAAGTTTTGAAGTGGAAGTTATAGACACCTGTGCTGATACGGAAGGCCGCTGGGCTTGGATTAGGTTAGCAGTGGCGGATGAAGATTGGGCGATTGTATCTACCTATGCACCAGTAGACTACACCAAGATAATTAATTTCTTCGCAGATCTACCAAAAATCATACCGGATACAGATAATCTGCTTTTGTTGGGAGACTGAAATTGCACAATGAACCTGGGACTCGACTCGCCAAACATCTTCCCAATAAGGGAGGATGCTCTACTACTGAATTCCTTCATGGAATCACAAACTCTGACTGACGCTTATAGAACTCTACATCCTGATGAACATGGTTTCCCGTGGCGAGGCCCCTGCCCCTCGCCAAACACCCCACGACCGAAAAGAAAATTAGACTTCATCTTGGTACGAGGGGATCCGTGAAACCGCTGTATTTCGGTGGACGTTTCACGAGCATCTATGTCCGATCACTGCCCAGTGGTATTGCAGGTTATGGCAAAGGACCTGGTGGACAGGTATAGACCGCCTTTTAGGTTGAATGTGTTCATTTTGAAAGACTCAGGAATATCACAGTGGGTGGGCAAGCAGATGAAAGATTGGCAACAGGCAAAGGATCTGTTTGACGACCCCGAGGACTGGGTTGATGTCGGACTGCGGATCCTTCAGTCGGCAATGATTGAGTTTTCACGGATGAAAGCCGCTGATCGAAACTGGAAAGAGAAACAGTTAGAGGAAGAGATTGCAAAGGCGGAAGCCTACGTGGGGGACCACCCTTTTCTAGAATATTACTGGTCTGAGAAGAAAGCAAAAACTCTCAAAAAGCTTGAGGCTCTAGAAATCCAGAAGCACACAGTGTGGCAGGAATGGCTAAAAGTTAAGGGAATGGTGGGTCTGGTCAGAATGACAAAAGATACGTTTAAGTCCTAATTATTGAGCAGATCGAGACCAACGATAAATAAACTTTCCCACCCTTTTGCCTTGAATGCCGTCCCAGCCACCCGCAAAGTAGAGATGTGTGCATATGCTATGGAGTATTTTAGAGATATAGTAGCCACTAGGAGATCCTTTGATACCTTTGATACCAATTTGGTAAATTCTCACTCCTTCTGGGACTGCCCTCTGAGGCCTATATCCCACGTAGCAAGCCAATCCCTTGAAGACCCTATCAGTGTAGATGAGGTCACCCGGGAGGCTCACCGGATGGCCAAAGGAAAATGCCCCGGGCCAGATGGCTTGCCCATAGAGTTTTTTTTTCTTCGTGGGATTATTTTGCCAAATTTTTCTGTGATATATTTAACGAAGCCCTCCGCACGGGTACCCTTCCACAAGGGATGGTCTATGGGATGATCTCATTGTTATACAAAAAGAAGGACAAGCGTGAAATACGTAATTGGAGACCTATTTCGGTCTTGAACGTCTCATATAAACTATTGGCAAATGTTTTGGCCCTAAGGCTGTCCGACATTCTCCCGGAGGTGGTGGGGAGAGAACAGGGAGCCTTTGTCAAGGGACGGTCCAACTTTGACAATATTCTTTTGACCATCCAAGCCCTGAAAGTAATAGCGAAGGAAAAAAGGGATGTAGCCATTTTGATGCTTGATATGAAAAAAACCTATGACAAAGTAGGTTGGGCTTTTGTAAACACCTCCCTTATACGTTTGGGGTTTGGGGACCGGTTCAGAACATGGGTCAAAGCAATGTATTCAAGAGCAACAACGACGGTACTGGTAAATGGGCTTCAATCTGAAACGTTCCCCTTGTCCCGATCGCTGCAACAAGGATGCTCATTGACCCCTTTTATCTTTGTCTTACAATTGGAAGTGTTAGTGGCCAATATCAGACATAAACCCTTGATAGAGGGTCTGCGACTTTCCCAAGCCTTTCATTGAAAAGGAGGAGCAATCGCAGATGATCTGACAGTGGCATGTGACAACTCCCCTAGTTCGTTACTAGAACTACGTAGTGGCCTATATGAGTATTGTGTTTTGTCAGAAGCCTCAATCAACTGGGATAAATCATTATATTTCTTTCCCCTTTGTTTGAGATTTGTGTGGATTGGGGACTGCGGCGGGTTCCGGCCAACTCCTCAGACATATTTTTGGGTTTGCAAGTCTCTTTATCAAATTGTGAAAAAGTACAGGATAACCTGCTAGCGGACAAGGTACTCGCACGTATTGCAGGTTGGGAACGGAGGACGAAGCTATCACTCTTTGGGAGAGTTTTGGTGATTTCCTCAGCAGCGTTCTCCTTGCTATGGTTCCCTCTATCCATCCGTAGATTGGGGGACTCATCATACAAGAGAGTAAAGAAGGCAACATCAAGATATTTGTGGAAGCCGGACGCCACAGCTGAGCAAGGTTTTTTATTGAAAGTGGCCTGGGAGGTGGTGACCATCTCAAGAGAGAAAGGGGGACTGGGAATCGTGGATCCCTTCCTAGACCAGCAGAATACCGCCCTCCTAGCTAAATGGCTAGTTAGGGCCATGACGACTCCAGACGAGATGAATTGGAAGGCGTTGGCGGAACATATACTAGGGCTGGAGTGGGACTTGCAGGACCACTCCAAGATATGGATTTGCTTAACTATTCCATCCTTCTGCAATCGCAGGCCCCAATCAACAACTTGGAGGATTATTCTTGGTGCCTGGAGTAAGCTACGGCCTCCGAAGTGCCAAGAACCAACGACGAAGCTAAAAGTCATCAACCAAGTACTTTTTGAAAACAAGTTCATTGTCCAGCAAGCTGGTGGCCCCTTTTCTGCAGTTGAGATGACAGGTAATTTCGGGTTGAGATGGATCAAGAAAAACGTATTACAATTCAAGGATATTTGGGATTAAGAGCGAGCAACATTCCTGGATCTCTCCAAACTTAGAAGGCACCTTCCGAGACTCCATAGAGTCCAAGAGCACTATGCAGCCTTGAAGGATGCCATTCCGATGACCTGGGTGAACCTTCTTCAACCAGAGGCTGAGCATGCAGTAGGCACCTGACTCATTAGGGATGGAAGTCATAACCAAGTCCTTAAGGTTTTGGGACCCGACTTAGCATCGGGACTGAGAGCGCAGAGGTGGAAGTTCACCAACAGAATCGGCACAACGGGCAAACTGGTATTGGAAGACGATAATTACAGGGTTGAGTCCACCGACGAAATGGTGGAGGTAAGGGTCTCCGAGGCTGAACATAACAGAAGGCAGCCCCAAACAGTGTTGTTGGGCCTAGCAACCAGTTTTGAGGTGGAACCGCTGCTACAGGTCTGGGAAGACCAGGAAAGGTTCTACCACTGATTCACTACCGACCAAAAATAGGGGTTCAAATGCTACAAAGGCAGCTTCATAAGTCCCTGCTGGAATTGATCACAAGAAGAGCGGAATTCCACCAACTAACGGAAGTAACACATCGTAGCCTGGGCAACCTGTGGAAAGCCCTTATCAATTACCCAGTTCAGAAGCAGGCCAGTATGATGTGGCTCCAATCCCTGATGGTAACAACAACGGCAACGTGGCTGTCGTCAAGAGGGTTGGAAATAGATACTCGTTGTATGAGGTGTAATTGGGTATGGGAAAACATGCATCACCTTTGGCTTTGTTGCCCACTTGTAGATGTCCTTCTGATTTGGTGGAAGCACCACTGGAATGCTATAACGGGAGGAGCCCTAGAATGGACAGATTCCTGGATGCTGACAGGTATCCTTCCTCCAGGTGTGATCTATTCGTCACGATGGGGCTATGTTGCTCTCTGCTGCAGAGGTGTATTAATGGAAGTGATCTGGGCAGCAAGAAACGCACGCCTGTTCAGAGGTGAGAATACAACGAGTTGGCACCAATGCAGCCAGGTCAAACAGAGGTTGAGAAGAATCATCCAGGCGGATTGGCGAAGGAAGAATGTAATTTAGCTTGCCAAAACTTGGGCCTGTAATAAAGGTTTGGCCACGCTCAACCCAGAGGGCCACTTCTTGTTCTGTACGTGGCTGAAAGATATATTAGACTAAGTGTAGTTCTAGCTCAGTACTTGTCCTTTTTTTTTTTTTTTTTTTTTTTTTTTACCAATAATCAGATTGAGGTCGGGGTCCTCACAATCTACCCCGAGTGATCAAACCGAAAACTGTTGAGAACCGGGCTCAGCGTCCCTCAAATAGTTATGATGATGACCCCGATGATACATATGATACCACAGATAATGATGCTAGATTCAAATATATGAAAAAATATAAAAGATTATGCTATATCAGCTATTCTGGCCTCCTAATCCTAGAACAACTCCTAGCCCTCCCTGCACCAGAACATTGTACCTCAGAGACAAAACTAACCTACCCAACGTCAACCTTAGCTGATCTCTTCTCGCCACCTTGCAGCCTCCCCCGGTTCACCACTGGAATGCCTTCCACCCTCAGCAAACCCTAGATCTCTCTAGAAGGCCTCACACTCCTGCCATTCGCAGGTTACAGAGCAACGCCCCAGCTCCGGCCAGCGTTGTTCTGACATCGGCAAACCAAGGCACATAACAGAGCAACTTAGTAGATATTGATACTAATGAATCAAATGATGCGATGATGATGATGATGATGATTATGATAATGATGAGTACGATGATTAGTAAATCGAAAGTATAAAAAATATAAAAGACTATGTTATAACAGCAATTCTAGCCTCCTAATTCTCGAACCTTCCCAGCCCTCCCTGCACGAGGACATTACATCTCAGAGACAACACCCTCCTTACCAATGTCTACCATAGCTGACCTGCTCTCGCCACCTAGACTATCCCTAGCCCCATAGGTTGTCAAGGCAGCCCCCCCGGTTCGCCACTGGATTGCCTTCCTCTGTCAGCAAATCACCAGATCTCTCTACAAGGCCTCACACTCCTGTCAAATTGCAGGTTACAAGGCACTGCCCCAGCACCGGCCAGCGTCGTTCTCACATCGCCAAACCAGGGGCAAAGACAAAACAATTCTGTAGTCTGTAGATATCGGTCCAGATTCAATCATCTCTAAAATCTCATTATCCCGATTAAGGAAGGAGGCCAGATACCGCCGAGAATTACAACACACCATAAAGCATGATATAACATGAATGATGATGATGATGATGATGATGATGATGATGATGATGATGATGATGATTTTGTTGATGAGATGATTCATACAAAATCCCTACTCTTCCTTCCTTCCTCCATTCTCTCCACTCCCCTGTCTATTCCTTTACCCTAATATGCCCCGCTGGAATTTGATGCCCAGCCCCAAAAAAGAGTAATCCTCACAATCTGCCCATGCCCCCTCCAGGGTTTCACCACCCACCTAATGAAACCCCTGCAGAGCTGAGCTCTCCCCCTCCCTCTCACAAAAATGTGATTCGCTTGGATTTTGTTGATGACGAAGAACAACACGCCGAAGATAAAGATAATGAGGAAGATAATGACGACCCTCTTACCTGCTGATGCGAAAGGCGAATGATGCCTTGAAGAACAACATCTAATAATAACAAACTAATAATAATGATAATACTCATCATCATAATGATGAGTATATGATGACGATAATGATGATGCTTATGTTGATGATGATGATGATGATGACGATGACGACGACACACCAATGATGATGATGTTCATAATGATGATGATGATGATGATGATGATGATGATGATGATGATGATGATGATGATGATGATAATGATGATGATGATGATGATGACGCACCAATGAAGATGCTCATAAAGATGATGATGATGTCAGTAATGCTGCNATGATGATGATGATGATGACGCACCAATGAAGATGCTCATAAAGATGATGATGATGTCAGTAATGCTGCTGCTGCTGATGATGATGATGATGATGCTAATGATGATGATAATGACGATGATGCTGATGATGATAATGATAATGATGATGATGAGATGATGATGATGATGATGATGATGCTAACGATGATAATAACAACCGCCGATGATGATGATGATGATGATGATGATGATGATGATGATGATGATGATGATGACAATGATAAAACCGAAGCTGATGATGAAGATGCCCTCTTACGAGCTGATGATAAAGTTGTCGCTGACGAACATGCTGATGAAGAAGCCCGCTTACTAACTGATGTTGTCCCGATAAGATGACGCAGAACATTTCTTAAAAAAAAACTGCACTGGATACGAGCTGAGAACCTGAACATCACTTCCCTCCTTATTTCCCTCCATTCGTCCTCCCATCTCATGGGACACACTGTACTCTCCTCCCTCTTGCTGTGAGCCGAGATCCTCCACCAAAATATGCAAGATGAAGAGCACCAATGATTCTTCCTGAAGCAAGCCTCGTAAGAAAAACTTACTCACCCTTACACGGCATGCTAGCCCATAGCATTCCTCGTGATAGGCACAAGACGGCGAGATGGCACTACGAATGCTTTCAAATGTTAGGAGATAGAGAGGTGAAGTATTCACCCCCTCAATCATCTCACAGCTTCGCCCAGCATCGCCCGACACACTCGAATTTCATGGCGTGCCTTAAATCTTTGATATCTCATGATCCACTAGACCATTTGATCTGAAATTTGGACCACCTCAGCTCCTCGACATAGACCACCGGTGGTCCAATTTACAGCTCAGGACGCACTCCCAATCGCACGCAATCATCGAGCGCGCGCGCGCTATTTTCCTTGCTGCGTGCAGTTTTCCAGCGCGCGCGGCTCCTCTCCGTGGCAATAACCTTGATTGATGATTGATGCTGCTGGGGCGCAGCGCTCCCGGTAGCGCTGCGCCCCCACTTGGCGAGTCCTTGTCCATATTGTTCTTCATGGGAAATTCTGAATCCATTTGATAGATTTTACTTGCGCTTCAAGGATTAAGTTGGAAAGTATTGGATAGATGTTGGCATGGGACGCTGAACCCGGTTTCTAGCTAGGTTTGTGGAGTTATGTGGAGCAGTTATTTGGAGACTTGAGCATTGCTCGTAAGCAAAACTGGCTGAGGCTGCCAGGATAACTCCGGGTTGAATTGTGAGGTCCCCGGCCTTGTCCCATTGTTTGTTTTTGCAATACACATGCATGCTTTCCACAAAAAAAAAAAAAAAAAAAAAAAAAAAAAAAAAAAAGGAAGAATGCTTGTCCTATACACGAGTGTCACTTTTGCACTTCAATTTGTGAGTTCTTCACTTGGACAGTGCTGTGCAGCGGACGGGGGGAAAAGTTGCTCGGGAAACTGTCGAGAGGGACGTTGTCGAGTTTTTTTTTTTTTTTTTTTTTTTTTTTTAAGAGAAAACATCATTAATCGCGAGAGCCCCTACTAGAAGAGTTGGTAAGAGCAACCTCCACTAGGGCCGAGGTCCCACTAGCAAAAAGGATAGGATGAAGCTCCTGAATCTGGATGTCTTTTAAGCACAAATGCAGAAAAGCAGTTTAATCTCTGGATCCTGCACATCTCCATAAACTCGTCCAGATTCAGGTATTTGATCCGATCCTGTTCGCTAGTGGGACCTCTCCGTAGCAGTTCTCACAGAGTTGATGGCTCCAATCTATTGGTGGGGAGCAACACCTGCTGGAAACGGGGTCCAGCATCTGTTTGACAACATCTTTAGGGTACAGAGTTTTCAGAAAATGAGAGAACCAGGTTATGCCTACTCAAATGGGGCCAGCATTGACTGCCCTCACAAGGAGGGGATTAAACCACCCGTACCTCGCCCAGCTATTGAAGCCGAGCCTGAATATGCCCTGCGCGCCGATTTTTGTCGAGCCTATGGGGGGCGGGAACCAACATGGGACATTTGTTGCTTGGCACAGGTACCGGCCCTTATTCTGGACCTGCTGCCAGCAGCTGGAATGTAAAGAGGGGATCGTTTCCTTGTTTCTACTCGTGTACATGAATATGGCCTGGGGAGAAGTGCAAACCTCTATTTGAAATCTTGGCAGGTGCTCCCCGTCTCCCACGGGGAGCTGAAGCAGCAGAAACAGACAAGCTACTACTTCCCCCCCCCCAAAAAAAGAAAAAAAAAAGAAAAAGGAAAAGAGAAACCAAGCCCTGAACGTGATTGGGCTCAGATTCATCCAGAGCTGCATCGAATTGCAACTAGATACATTCTGGAAAGTGGTACGTGACTATACAGACCTTGATTTGAAAGCTTGGCAGGTGGCCTGCGGGCCTAGCTCAGTTGGTAAGGCACAGAAGTTGCATTCAGGAGGTCGTGCGTTCAATCCCCATTGGCCTCACGATGTGCCTGGGCAAGCTTGGTGTTCTACCAGCTAGAGATAACCCGTCGGCCCCCCAAACCAGCATTGGCAGGACCTTGGCTGATGTTGTTGGCTGCTATGCAGCGATAATATTGACCATTAGACACCGCCATGTGGGGTTGGGGGGGGGTAGGGGGAGGTGCAGTGACTGGCCATTGCTCGGCGCTAGCCCCGCCGATTTCCCCCATCGGCAATGCCTGGCCACCCCTTGTCACCGTGATGAGGGACTGGTACAGCCTTGCCCTCGCACCACAACTGTGGTGCCAACCTACCCTGTGGGCTGCGGAGGGATCCGGGTTGGTTGGTGTTCCCCCATACTATATATAGAATAGTGAGAGGATGAGATAGATGCGTACTGTCAAGAAAAATGAGATAGATGAGAGAAGAATATAGCTTACCTTTAAAAAAAAAAAAAAAAGCTTGGCAGGTAGGGCGTCGCTGCACTACACAACGCTGTACATGCATTTGGACGCTTTATTGACCTGATACATTCACAACGTTGGAATCGCCCGAATGCACCTGGTCGTATAAGCGACCAAATGCATGTACAATGTTGTGTAGTGGAGCGAGGACTATTCAGTGCTCCCCGCCTTCCACGGGGAGCTGAAGCAGCAGAAACAGACGAGCTACTACTTCACAAAAAAAAAAAGAAAAAAAAAAAGGGAAAAGAGAAACCAAGCCCTGAACGTGATTGGGCTCAGATTCATCCAGAGCTGCATCCAAGTGCAGCCAGATACATTCTGGAAAGTGGTATGTGACTGTGCAGACCTCGATTTGAAATCTTGGCAGGTATTGAGTGCTCCCCGTCTCCCACGGGGAGCTGAAGCAGCAGAAACAGCCGAGTAGCTGCTTCCCAAAAAACAAAGCACTGCTCACGTCATTGCTTCAGGCCAAAAATGCGTCCGGATACTTACTTTTCATTTTCTTTTCACCTTCTAGGCACTGCTCATTGCACAGAGCGTCCGTGCATGTTTCCACATGCACGGAAATCCAAGGGGACATATTGCAGTCCATAGGGCAGCTTTCCTTGGGCCCACTACCTTCCTCCCCCATTGCGACTCCGACCCTCCCCCGAACCCCACAAAGTGCGGCGCGTATACGGGAAAGCCCCCCGGCCGATGTATGGGCCAGGTACTGGTGGTTTAAGCCACCGGTCCCCCCGCCACCGAAAACCCCTAGTCCCTATGAGTTAGGGCCGGGTTGTACAGAGGGGCGGCGACCGTAATTGACCCCCCACTGAAAGATTGACTATTACACTACCTTAATTGCTTCCCCTCTGTGCCCCACCCCATAACGGATGACCCACAGCCCAACTTTCTTGTGAGAGCTCATTGATTGTAAGAGGTCCCCTGCTCCTCGTCATGGAGGCAGTCCCTCCAAAGTATCCTCTCCGTAGGTTTCCCATCAAGAATCCCCTCCCATAGTGTAATCTGGACATGGGGCCATGCAGCGCGGATCCCCCTCTCGAAGCCATAATTCAAGTAGCCCTAATTTGTTTTTTTTCTTAAAGCTATGTTCTTCTCTCAATTTCACCTCACACTACCTACCTACCATTAGTACTCCTAATTGTAGAAGACCAGCTGCATCAGGGGCCAAGTTCCACTAGCAGCGCCTGAATCTGGACATTTTGTGGAGATGTGCAGAAATGGTGTCGAGTTTCCTGAACTGCACGACTCCATAAACACGTCCAGATTCACGCGTTGCGGTAGCTCAACCCTGCTAGTGGGACTTGGCCCCAGGGGGAAGTGCAGTGGAGATTGGTAAAATGCTTATGCAATTTTGGCACAATAAGAGACTCTGAGGAATGATATGCAGGATATTTTTTATTTTCTTTTTTTTCTTCTTCTTTTTTATTTTTTTCTCTTTTTTGTAGTTGCAATTGTTTGATGATTTTTTTATATTTTTTTTTTTAAACCACCAGTACCTCGCTCAGCTATCAGCCGCGGGCCTTCCGTATACGCGCCGCGGCCTTAGGGTGGTCTGCCACGGAAAGGCCCGGTCGTAGCGCTAAGGCCGGGCCCCGGTTCTGTAGGGATGACACTACTACTACCGAAAAACAATAAAAGAGAAAAGGAGAAAAAAAAAGAAATACACAAACGAAAAAAAAAAATGAAATACACAGAAGGAGGAAAGTCGCACCGGAGGGAGGGAGGGAGGAAGGGAGAGAGAGAGAGAGAGAGAGAGAGAGAGAGAGAGAGAGAGA
>BFEA01000716.1:213526-227628 GCA_003427395.1 Chara braunii | reverse complement strand
TTTTTTTTTTTTTTTTTTTTTTTTTTTTTTTGTGACCAGCTCTCTTACCAGCAGCCAATTGGACTTATGTGGTCTATCACTTATCTGGCCTTCGGGCACATACATCTCCCTATACAGTTAGACAGAGCAGGCAGACACAAACATGGCTATGGCTCGTGAATACAAATACACATAGTCTACGGGCTCATGCAAACATACATGACAGCCTCTGGGCACACATATACACACAACTATGATGCCCGGATGGGGGGGGTCTATCAGGTACATGACGGGGTTTACTCAGGCATGGCTTAGCTCTGGGTAGGGGTATAAGTCGCTCCGGCTGGTCTGACTTCCGCCTAGCCTTGGGTAAGTTAAGGGAAGGACCGTAGGATGTGTCCGTGAGCGCCTGCTTGCCTTGCTCAGGCACTCCTGCTGGGTAGACTCTCTGAATTCGGCCTGTCGAATATTGCAAGGGCCTGGCGTCCGAAGTTCCCATACGGCAAGGTCCGCCCCCTTCCGCTTCCACTAGGGCTGGGGGGTTGGCCCAGCCCTGGTGCTTGTCACGGCTGTCTGGTCCGACTTGCCCTCTATACTGGTAGCCTGGTAGGATGATGGTCCTGAGTGCAGGTCACACTGAGCTAGGATAGTAGAGAAAGGGGGTGCGCTGGGAGTGTAAAGGTGGGGATGGGTAGGGTAGGAGGCCTATCCTGTCAGGACAACCGTTGGCTGCTGCTGCCAGCAATCACCGTGGGTCTGGTCCTTGGCCTCTACAACACCCTGGGCTTTATGGAAAAAAAAACCCAAAAAAAAGGGATAAAGTGTTCTTCTCGAAGCATCGGTCCAGGCTTTCAGTCCTCGTACCAGAACTCACTTGATCTCATACCCCCTTCTGCTGGGGTAACAGGGCACCACAACTTTCCCCAGTACAGACCAGCCTAACTCTACCTTCTTCCCCCGAACACAACGCACCCTTATTTTGGCTGTATCTGGCCGAAAATATAGCTTGTATACGTTCATTTCTAGGGTGCTTTATGTTCGGGGGAAGACAGTAGTTCGGACGGACAGGGAGTGCCTTCCTCCCTCGACATCTCCCTTAGCCACTGTGACAGGCCCCTGACACCAGGTTACAGGGTAATACCCCCGCGCCGGCTACGTCAGAAGGTCTGGTTACTCTGTTCAATCCAAACAAGCAAACAACTACAATGATCAGGGGGACGCTGGACCCGGATTCCAGCAGGTGCTGGTCCCCACCAATAGACGGAGCCTCCCTGGGAGTGCCGTAACAGTCTTCACCGGACTAGAATGGGCGGTCATTATAGCCGTATTTGGGGCAACTTTCAGTCTAGATGCAGCCATAATGACCAAGAGTTCTATTCGGGTGAAGACAGTAGTGGTGCCTACTCCTATCAGCACCCCTAGCACCCACTGGACCAGTACTTCCTAAAGTAGTGCCTGTATACGAGCAATGAGCTTAGGAAACAGCCATTGTGGTCCGGTACCCCGAAGCCGTAAAGGCGCGGCGCGTTAACGGGGAAGCGCCGCGGCCGATAGCTGGGCCAAGTACTGGTGGTTTAATTTTGTGTATAAGGGACACTGGGCCTGATTCCCAGCATGTGCTGCTCCCCACAAATAGAATGGAGTCCCTGTTAAAAAAAAAATAAAAAAAAATCCCCCTGGGGTGTTGTCCCATTAGCAGTCGGATAGGAGTTTGGCCGATCCAGTGTGACACGGAGTGGCAGCGGGATGACAGGTTCATTACGAATTTCTGGGGTGAGAAAACAGGAGGACGGCACAAAAAACAAAAAAAAACAGAGACCTCCCACCTGAAATCACGGCAGAGTGCTTCCCAGCCATCAGATCACAAATGATCTGATGGTGGTGGTTGCAACAACAATGCAGAAAGTAACTGCCACATTTTCTGGAATAAACTBGACTTCTGTCAGCAGTGATCCTCACACCCTCCATATACTCCGTGATTGAAGGAGGGCTCCACCCAATGAGATAATTGCACAACAGCAAGCAAAATACTGAAAATCTTCTATCCAACACGGAAAAAAAAAAAGGCCAGCAGTGAGGCCGGCGTGGAGGCGGTGCGCTAATTTTGGTGCGCCAATTTTGGTGCGCTAATTTTGCCTGCGCTTGGCGCTAAGCAAGATTAGGGCTAAGGCTAGCGCCCATGAGGGATGGTGGAAAAGCTCTGGCAAAGCGGGTGTAGGGTTTCCCTCCGGAATTTCAACGTCTGGCCATATCCTAAGGGATATGATTATTCTGGGAAACCTCGCCAGCCAAGTGCGGAGTCCAAGAGAGCCGGCCGGTCAACAGGACAACATGATGATTATGGGAGAAGAGTGAAAGGAAGCGATGAATATGCTGATTCGAAGAAGAAGCTTAGGAACCCTTGGGTTTCCTAAGCTACATGGAGCCGTCTCTCATAAGGCAGGTGTGTCATCTCCAGCAGCCATGGAAGATATACTGCTCTCTCATGCTCATTAAAATCCTGGGGTGGGAGTAGATATGGGATGACCAGTTATTTATTTGATGCCTTAACAGCTGACGGTACGTTAGTGTGTTCTATTTTGTGAGGGTGAGTGATAATCTTTATCGTGGTAGTTATTGACTAACGCCACCTCCCCTTCGCATGTTATTGGAATATTATTTGTTTTAAAGCTTTAAGTGCACTTTTGTCGTAGGGAAGGTAAAGGGACAGGTCACAAAATGGGCGACTCTGGGGGTCCTGGGCCCTCAAATCCCCCTTCTGCTCCCCCTCCCCCTCCACCGGAGAATTTGAATGTACCAGTCTCGGAACCTGAAAAGCAGAGGATTCGGGGAATTTTCAAATCCTGCTACTCCGATGGAATCCTCCCCAAACGTTTGGCGCAAAACACAATCGAAGTTGGGGAAGATTTCGTCAGAGTCATCGTGAACCCAGAGGTGTATAAGCTCCAAGTGGATTGGCTCAAGGAGCATGTGATAACGATTTTGTTCGGGGACAAAACAACGTCTCTGCCTTTGGACGTTAAGAAACGCCTTGTTCGCATCTATGAAGACCGTTGGGTCACTAGTCGTGTGGTCAATGTCCCTCCCAAACGAGGTCTTTTCCATAATGAACGTCGCAATTTAGTTACTTACGTTTCTACTTCTAGTCAGATTGCGTCCTTCATGTTGAGGAAGAAACAGGAAAAAATAGTTCTGGATGGTAAAACTTACACTATTACGTTTCGACCATGGATGACGGACTATGAATTATACGAATGGAGGGAAGCCATGCGTTTTCAATTCTTTTGGATTAGATGCTTGCAAGTTCCGATCTCGGCTCTACCCCAGCTAAAGTCAGCGGTAGAAGACGCCTTCGGCTCAGTTCTGAAAGCATATCCTGCTTTCAAAGAACCAGGTAAGCCAGAATTAATGAACATCCGGTTTGACTTAGTCTCGTCAGCGAGAATGAGATACAAACCCTGTTTGTTGATTGACTTCCTGGACGATGGTTATGCTGAAATCGAAGTTACCTGTGCGGATACCCCATGGTGTGAATAGTGTAGAAGATATTTTCACAAATCAGCTGACTTCCCTTCGAAACGGCAAACGAGCTCTTCGGAACCGAACAGACCAAATAAGGACTTGCCCCGTAACAAGAGTAAGCGGTCTGATAAAGCCGAAAAGAGCAAAAACCTCGAGAAGGAGGATAGGGGCAGGAAATCTCAGGGGGAGAAAAGTCGACAGGAGAAGGAGAAGGGTACGGTTCGGGACAAAGAAGCTGAGAAGAACAACCAGCCACATCATCCAACCTCACGTGATCAGGAAGGAGGTAAGGCTATTGTGGTATGGAAAAAAAAGGCCCCGAACCCTCCAGCTCCCAGAGATGCGCGTCCACCCCCCAAAAGGAGACACAAGGTGTAATTGCAGGGGCAAAAGCAAGGGGGAAAACCCCCCTAGGCGACGGCCCCCAGCAAAAAGGAGAAAAGGGGGATAAGGATGTGGAAATGACTAATGATGGAGAGGATAAGGAAAACGATGACTCCGAGGACATGGAGGATTCTGAAGAAAAAGAGCTTGAGAGCGAGGAGGAGGAGGAGGAGGAGGACGAGGACGAGGGGGAGGAGGAGGAAGATAAGGAGGATGAAGAGGAAGAGGAGGAGGATGAAAAAGATGAAGATGAAGATGAAGGTAAGGATGGCAAGGGAAAAGGGGACGAAGAGGAGGAAGAAGAGGAGGAAGAGGAAGAAGAGAGGAAGACCGAAGAGAGGATGATTGAAGAGGAGGGAGGTGGAAAGGAAGTCATTAAGAGCGTCAAAAAAGGTGTGGAAGAGGAAGGAGAGGTCGGGTTAGGGGTTAGAAGGGAAGCAGGGCAAAAGGTAGAAGTGACGGAGAAGAAGGGAGGAAAGGAGCTTGTAGAGGAAAGAGAAAACAGTTGTAATGATGATTCTAAAGAAAAAGGATCAGCAGAGGCTGAGGTACCGCATGAGTTGAGGGAGGTTTAACTTCAGAAGGAGGGTCGGGAAGTTAACACCCCTCCGCAGAGGGGTTCTGTTCCTCAACCACTGGCTAATTTCATCGTCTATAACAACAACACTTATATTTCGACGATGAAGACCATTCCGACAGACCCGTACCGAAAATGGAGAAAAATGTCGAGGGCAGCACATGGAAGTTAGCTGACATTTTTCCCTTTCAGAAGGTGGGTAGTCGACAGTTACTGGGTGAATTAGGCTTAGCCCAGGTATTGACTTCTCTCTGGCCAAAAAATCCAAACGGAACGGGGCATCTGCCGGGATAGCTGAGGGAGAGGAGACAAGGAGTCCGCCACGGGAGCTGCACTCCGAAAAGGACAAGGACGGTCGTAAGAGACCGAGACCCCACAGTCACTGTAGAAGGGAATTGTCGTTGGCCGGCCCGATGAAGACAATCACCAAAGTAGACAAGACCAAAGGGCCTATTAAGCAGTTTTTGGTCCCTTTGATAATTTCGGAATCAGCAGTAGGACCCGTACTTCTCACCAGAATTACAAATGAGGACGGTCTGAAAATTCCATCAATTTCAGTTAGTGCGCCACCCTCGGACAAGGAGGCAGTGGAGGTGGCCAAGAGGCAAGTGCTAAATCATACTGGTTCAGTGGTTGTGCTTCCGTCATTTAAAATAAACCGTATCTTTCACCAACTCCCTCCGGTGGTTTTCCACATGGCCCTGATGGGTATTCGCACAATTTGTGATTCCTTTGAAAAATGGTGCGACCTTAGGGTCCATTGGATCCCCCTCCAAGATTTTCTTTCGGGCAATACAGATTCGATAGAAAAACTACACATGCCTGCACAAAGATTAGGAGTGGTCATCCTGGATTGGTTAAGATATACAAACGGGTAAGAAAAGCTCTCTGGGGCGTGCCTAGCCTAGAATTTAATGATGGTTAGCCACTCAGGTAAGGAGGCCAAAGATTCGAGAAGGTCTCTGATACAGATCAATGACCAGAGTCGGAACCAAGCTACCGGCATGAGTTTTGTAGATGGTATTAATGCCTAAACTGCGGCTGACATCTTGGAATGTCCGCGGTTTAGGCGATACTTCCCACAGATTTAAACGCTCAAGACTTAGATCATGGATGCACTCTAATAACGTTCACATTTTAGGCATCCAGGAAACTAAGTTAAATACTGAAAAACTACAGACTATGCGTTCCTATTGGGACGGCCCCCAAGTCTGGTCCTCTGCAGATTCTGGTGGAAGAATCGCATGGATTAAACTTCTGCTAGGGGAGGAGGAGTGGGGCATTGTCTCAGTTTACGCGCCTGCGGAATTAATAGACCGCATAGATTTTTTAGCCAACCTCCCGATCTTTTTGCCTGACACATAAAATTTGGTAATACTAGGAGACCTCAATACGATAATGATCCCTAATTTGGATTTGTTGTCAGTTTTTTCGCCCAGACATGATGCAAGTCTGCTCACAACCCTGTTGGCATACACCAGCCCCAAGAAGCAGGCTTGATTTTATTTTGGCAAGGGGTTCTCCTTGGAATACCTGCTTCTGGTGCGATATACTACCAGGCTCAGAATCACTGTCGGATCACCATCTAGTATTGATGGATGTAGTCTCGGCAGAAGTGATTCGGAAAGAAAGACCCCCATTTAGGTTGAATGTGAATGTGCTTAAAGATGAGGGTATTAAACAATGGGTTACAAACCAAATGGTTTTGTGGAACACGATGAAAGACTTATTTGAGGACATGCATGAATGGGCGGAAGTAGGTATTAATATAATTAGAGTAGCCCTTATGAACTTCTCTAGAATGAAATCAGCAAATCGCACATGGCAGGAAATCAAGCTCAAGAAGGAAGTGATTCAGGAAGAAAGCCATATGGGCACAAAACCATTTCTGGACTATTTCTGGATTGAGAAGTGGAAATCAGCATTGATAGAGTTGGAAAAACTGGAAGTCAGAAAACAGGCTGAATGGCTGGAGTGGTTGAAGATCCGAGAGATTATAGGATATGATCGAATGACGAAATTGTCGTTTCGATCACTTATTCCGAGACAAGCCAAGCCATTGATTAGAGAGCTTCGTCATCCGTTTGCTATAGATCAGCCCCCAGCTTCTGATATGGAAACTATGTATGCAAATGCGCTTGAGTACTTCAAGGATATAGTCTCTACAAGGAGACCGTTTGACACTTTGGACACATACCTTTCTATCACCAGTAGCTTCTGGGACAAAACTACTACTCGGGTCTCACGTTCTGCGATGCTGGCATTGAACGAACCGTTCATAGTTGAAGAACTGGGTAAGGCGGTAAAACAAATGGCGCTGGGCAAGTGCCCAGGCCTGGATGGATTACCGGTGGAACTATACCAGGCCTGTTGGCCAGCTTTCGGGCCTTTTTTAAGAGATATTTTTAATAACGTTAGGACATCAGGCAGGTTACCGGAGGACCTTCTGAAAGGGGTTATATCGCTGTTATATAAGAAAGGGGACAAGGCCGAGGTCAAGAATTACAGACCAATATCGGTTTTAAACGTTCCCTACAAAATACTGGCAAGGCCTATGCGAGTAGGCTGACACAGCCTGACAGACATTCTCCCCCTTCTAGTCGGTCAAGAACAGGGGGCCTTTGTAAAAGGGAGGTCGATTTTTAAAAATATAATGACCACCCTGCAAGCCCTTGAAATAATCTCTAAGGAAAGGAGGGAGGTAGCAGTCCTCCTTCTTGATATGGAAAAGACATATGATAAGGTGGGATGGACTTTTGTTCTTACTACCTTATCTAAAATGGGTTTTGGCTCCCAGTTTGTATCCAATGTCAAAGCAATGTACTCTCAGTCAAGGTCCATGGTAATAGTAAGCGGTCGCTTGTCTGAGGACTTTCAGGTAACCCGCTCATTACGTCAGGGGTGCTCCTTGGCCCCCCTATTATTCGTGCTCCAACTAGAAATATTGCTTGATAATATCCGCCATAACCCGATGATTGTTGGATTAAAAATCCCCCCCTCCATTCATTGGAAGGGGGGAGCGATTGCGGATGACTTAATAATTGCGTGTGAAAACTCTTTCTTAGCGTTCACCGAACTCAGGTTCGTATTAGATGAATATTGTCAACTGTCTGAAGCATTAATTAACTGGGATAAATCCTTGTACTTTCTTCCCCATCCCTATGAGATGTGCGCACAATGGGGTTTGAAGCAGGTTGCAGAAGGTTCATCTGAACACTTCCTAGGGGTACAAGTGGCATTATCAGATTGCTCTACAGATCAAGACAAGATTCTTCAGGAGAGGGTCTGTGCTAGAATCACGGGGTGGATCAGAAACCACAGACTTTCGCTATTTGGCAGGGCACTGGTTCTGTCCTCTGCCGCCTTTTCTTTGCTATGGTTCCCCCTGACCACACACTGGTTGGGAGATGGGGCGTACACAACAATAAAAAAAGTGGCAGCAAGATACATATGGAAGCCTGCAGCCACAGAGGAACAAGGGTTTATAGCGAGAGTGGCATGAGACACAATAACCTTCCCAAGAACAGAAGGGGGGCTGGGTATCCTGGACCCTCGAGACCAAAACATTGCCTTATTAGGGAAATGGGTGATCAAGGCGTTGTTGGAACATAAGGAGCACAAGACTTGGATTATGATGGCTTAGTACATCTTCAGGAGAGACTGGGCACTAAATGATGGAGAACAGGTATGGGTATGTCTAGTTCAAACAGACATGGGGAGGAGAAAAGTTAAATCTAGAATATGGGTTGCAATCCTTAAGGCATGGTCTAGGATTCGGCACAGGACTTTGAAGCATCCTTCCTCAAAGCTGAAGATTTCAAACCAACCCTTTTTTGATAATGACCTGATTAAGTCTGTGGCGGGCTCCCCTTTTCACACAGTTGAAAAGGGCGGTAGTTTTGTTAAGTCTCGGATAGAAAGAGGAATCTTGCAGGTCAAGCATCTATGGGATGAGGACAACCAATCGTGGCATTCCTATGAAGACATCTGGAAGAGACTCCCTCGTCTACGTGTGGCACAGGATAATCTGTCTGCAATCCCGGAGGCAATTCCCAGTCAATGGGAGGGTTTATTGAAACGTGAAGCAGAACACGGTCAGGACACCTGGCTAGTTGACGCATCAGCACCGGGACTGGAGGAGGTAGTGAAGGTGTTGGGCCCCGACCTCCATCAAGGAATGAAAGTGGAAAGCTGGGTGGTGGGTAGGGAAGAGAAAAAAGGGAGGGAAGTATCTTTCGTGAAGGAGATGTCCATCCAGTCGACAAAACACTTAACAAAAGTAAAAGTCTGGGAGAATGATGATAGTAAATCTGTTCGGCGAGGAATCCTACTAAGGGGGCTGGCAGAGACCTACAAGGTTGATCCAACACTCTATGGTTGGACATCTAGAGAGGGAAAGAAGACCCTTGTATTTGCTTACGAGCCAAAGACGGGGGTAGCTAGTTGTCGCCTGAGGAAAGTAAGGCTTGTTGATGCGGCGGTAAAAAGATTTCAGAAGATTCGTGAAACAGCGGAGAAAGCCCCAGACTTTCCACATTTGTGAAAAAACCTGAGGAAAATCCCCTCTCAGAGGCAGACAAGTCTGATGTGGACGCAATTAATGCAAGTTACGATGTCAACACTGTGGCTGCATACCAGAGGCATGGACTTAAGTGTCACATGCAGGAGGTGCAACTGGGGCTGGGAATCTACTGAATATCTCTGGCTCTACTGCCCCTTGGCTGACGAGCTATGGATGTGGTGGAAGACTGTTTAGGAGGCTCATGTGGGATCAGACTGGGAATGAACAGATGATTGGATATTGTTTGGCATTCCGCCTGGAAGGGCAAAGCTACACGAAGGATGGGGTTATGTGGCCCTAACATGTAGAGGAATACTCTATTACTAGGGAAAAATCCAATCATGTAGCATCAGCATTGAGTCCGGATAGACAAGCTATCAGACTTGATTTAAAAAATGATCCTTTTTGGACTTCCATGTTGAAAACCTGGAGACAATTCCCTCTAACAGACAAGCTATCGCCAGAAAGGTGGGATGAAATATGTCAACAACCTCTTTTTGATAATAGATGGATTCGTGATTCCCAAGGATTTGTCTTTCATTGTATGCATTCACCTTGGAAGGGATGGATTAGAAATGGTATTATAAGGATAAAGCCTATCATAAAAGATATTTGGGATATTGATACCAATGAGTGGATTGCTCCAGCCAAACTGAAGACAAGGCTAAGGTGTTGTCACCATCCTGTAGAAGCACTTGAGAAGGTAATTGAACTCATCCCTCTTGAATGGTTTCATATGCTTAGGAAAGACCCTAAGTTAATAATAAATGATTGGGTAACCTTCAAGGATCAATCTGAGTCTATTGGCTTAATTTTTGATCAAGACCAAAATGATAATATTTTCTACAAAAATTTTCCTTGTCATCCACAAATCTAGTGATTCCTAGGGAGCAAGAGGAAACTTGTTGGGTTCAAGCGCAGCAGATGTTCAGAATAAGGGTAATGAGGATTAAGGATTCTTGGGTTGCCTTTAAACCGGAATGTCCCATTTCATAACTCCCTTTTGACCCGACTAATTGGGTTTGGAATTCGGTCATAAGAACAAGGAAGCATAATAGATCATTCAAAAGGTCTATTCACTCTCTTAAGGTCAAATCTGCATATCGGATGCTTAGACCTAGAATTAACCTTAAGGACAAGATTTTCACCAGATGAATGAAACATCTTAACATCAGTAAGGAGGAATTAAGGTTAGTTAGGTGGTTCAAAACAATCAAGGATAAACCAGCCAAAATAGTTTCTCTTCAGTGGCAAATTGAACATAGATGTCTACCAGTAAATGATTGGCTGATTGACAGATCAACACTCGAACAGAGAGGATTGGCAGAAAGGTGGTGCAAGCTATGCAAAACAGCTTTCCCAAGCAGACTATATGCTGAAACAATAGAGCATATTTTTATGCAATGCCCGAGTTCTGTATGGCTTTGGAGGTGGTAGGATCGAATCTGGTCACTATTAATCCCACAGGTGCCTTGGCCATGGAGTTGGAAAGCTATTCTTCTGGAGACTTGGAGTCTTGATCCGGATTTAGTGGAAAATGGTGAGGAACTTGTGAAAAATCTGGAATTTGTGGATAATATGTTCCGTATGGGTAGAAGAGCGGTGATGTGGGCCATATGGATGAGAAGATGCACGTATGAATGAGAATGGGCAAGACTAGATGGTCCGGATTTTACAGAAACTATTAAACAAGAAGTTCAAACAGATATACTAACCAATTGGGAAAGAACCAAGGAAAAGGTACAATTTCTCTCGAATAAAGCAGAAATTCAGAGTCATTTTCGGAAATTCAGTCACAAATGGTTGAATGGAAACCAGAGACGGAGAATTGGATGTGTCACTTGGAATGGTGTTGACAATGAAGATGCTGCTAGGCTTAAAAGAGATTACAAATTGGTTTTGATGATTGGACTTCCATTGACGCTTCAATTCCCATGAGACCTTTCTCAGATTTCCCAACTCCTTTCCCTCCTCCTGCAACAGCCATGGTTCCAAGTTCCTGGTATGGATTATAAGGATATCACTGCTAGTTTTACAAGAATATATCTGGCGTCCTGATAAAGGATGAAGAGGTAGTGTTATTTTCAGATTGCCAKGTGGYWGGARRGTGTCGCTATTTTCTTCAAAATCTAGGTTCTTGTTCATGCTCTTGATTCCTTTATTTCCATTTTTCAAATTGTACATTCAAGGGACGCTGGACCCGGTTTCCAGCAGGTGATGCTCCCCACCAATAGATGGAGCTTCTTTAAAAAAAAAAAAAAAAAAAAAAAAAAAAAAAAAAAAAAGACATGTAGAGGAATATTAATGGAAGTACTTTGGAAGGCCCGTAATGCGCAGGTTTTCAGAGAGGAAAAGGTGGATATTCACCAACAGAAGACTTCAGTAAAATCTACGCTCAGATTGACAATTTTTGCTGAATGGAAACAGGCAAGACATAAGTCTGGACGTGGAAGGGTTCAACAAGACATGGTCTCTTAAAGGGGTCTTCTGCAAGCTTCTGCCGGAAAATAAACTCTGGCTGGCTCCGTGGGTGTGCGACTGATGTTATAACTTAGAGATCGAAATAGATCCCGACTAATGATTCCGTTATGTAAGTTGAAATAAGTCAGCCTCAGTAGGTGTCTCAGGCCATTTTGTTCTTCAAAATGAATTCTTCTGGCCACAGAGTTACTGGTTCATCTTTTGTAAATCCCTGAGGTAGAAGTATTTCCACTACTTTTTACTGTACGCTAACTGAGAATTTTTTTGGAAAGTACTGTTCTGATCGGAGAAAAGGGACACTGGACCCGGTTTCCAGGTAGCCTATGAATCACATTTTAGCAGCTGGTTTAGAGCTTTCATGATGATTTCTAAGCTAAACTGGCTGATGCTGCCAGGATAACTCCGGGTAGAATTGTGAGGTCCCCGGCCTCGATCTATGGCTATTTTTCAAATAAAGTTAAACGCTTTCCAAAAAAAATAAAAATAAATAAATAAATAAATAAATAAATAAATAAATCTTCTATCAAGTAGGCCTATGGCCGACCCGTTTTTTTTTGGGGGTTGGCCATGCCCCCAACGGATTGAAAAGATTTTGCCGGTGTTAAGGAGAGGAGGAAGGGGACCAAGATCTCCTTACCTTTTTCGGGTAATACATGTTAAACACTGACCGTGGGATCACGGCTACTGCACGACAGGATTTGGGTCACTCAACTACCACGCAAACTCTTTTCTATCCTATCCGGTTGCTAGTGGGACCATGCCCCTGGGTGTAGCTCCCCACAAATAGATAGGAGCTCTGTTTAAACAAAAAAAAAAAAAAAAAAAAAAAAAAACCCTGGGATCACAGTCAGCCTGGGACTCTCAGATTGCTTGTCGTTGAGTCCTGCCCTTAGTCAATGCGGAGTCTTTGCGGACCCTCAGTCTTGATCTTTGGCAAAGAGGTTATGTCCAAGCGGGCGGAAACTCTAGAAAGCGGATGAAGGATTTTTTTTTTTTTTTTTTTATTAAACCGGGAACCGGGCCCGGTGTCCCTTATATTACAAAGCCAGGGAACGGGCCTGGCGTCCCTTACAAGAGTCCGTCAGTCCGATTTCAAGGCGAGTCATCACCGGTCAAGCCCAAAAACTGGACTGTGGTCATCATGATGTTATGCTTAAACAGCAGGAAAAGGAAAACCAGAAAATAGGAAAAGACCAGCATTAAGCTACAGGTATGATATAGTTGCGATCGTAAGGTTCATCCGTCACCTACACGACAGAATGCCAAAGGAAAACAAGAGGTTTGAAGCAAGCCTTTGTGTCACCGGTAGTGTGTGCCCACAGTTGTATTGCTAAACTGCTAGTACTAAACTGCATTCTCCTTAAGTACTATATACCAAAGGGCGGAAAGAGAAGACAAAAAGTGGATGTGTCTTGCAAGAATCATTTGTACAATAAAGCAAATGCAGGAAAAGAAGCCGTCCAAAACAAGGGTTCACACATGTGTGATCGAGAGGTCCTAAAGAAAAAAGGAGGAAAATTGAAGTTCCGGGGTATGACCGCAATGAACAGACACCTCCACCAAACCAGTGAACGGGGCCCAGTGTGTGTGGAATCTTTTGAGAGCTTTTGCTGAAAACCCTTTGTTAACAACTTCAAGCGACCATTCAGTCAACAGCGTCTGCTTGATGGAGTACTTGACTTCAGCACGAACCATTGGGGGTGTGAACTGCTCCCCCCCTCGTACAGCCGAGTTTCTGAGGGTCCACAAGGTCCAGAACACAGTTGCACGTAAACATTCCTCCGCATATGTTAGAGGGCGGTTACGGTGCTGTCTACGGGACGCAGCACCCAAGAGAATAAAGTCGTCGTTCCAGCGTGTTTCCGGTTGCGGAATCGGGACCATTTCGGAGCGCCACGAATTCCACAGAGGTCTGGACAGGTCACAGTGGATGCAGAAATGTTGCTGGTCTTCAATCCGAACTGCGGGGCACAGGGAACATAAAGGCGAGGCCTTGGATGTTCTTTTGGCACACCAAAGAGCAGTGTGCACGACCATATGCACCAGCAGGCTGCAACCACAAAAGGCTTGCTTGCTTGACCATCGGTAATTCCATCAACAATTTCCAGTACGCCGGCAAAGCTTGAGACAAGCGCGTGTGAGTGTCATGTATCCACCCCGTCGGCATCCATCTTTTAGTGACCTTCCAGTTGACGTCCACTTTCGGGCGAGAAGTCTAAAAGCCCATGCGTGTGGTATATCTATATAACGGAACACTGTCTTTGTTCGAAGGTCCCGGTGGGCAATGCCAGTTCCTAGGGACCACCGGCAGGTTGTATGATGGTATACCCACAGAGAAGGGGCGGACAAAGTCAGAGTCAGGGTATTCTAGAACACACACAGGCAGCAGTTCAGTCAGAGGTGGGAGTGGTGTCTCCAGTTGCGATTGGATTAGCAGTGGTCCTTGCGATGTGGTCATTGTCAGTGGGGATGCCTCTCAGCATTCATTATAGGTTCTTCTTGATTTTGACTTTAATTATTGATCATTTAATTTTGCATTTTATTATTCGTACATTATTTTCAGGCCAACACATTTCTTGCCCTTTCATTGCTCAAAGA
>BFEA01000716.1:201958-213189 GCA_003427395.1 Chara braunii | reverse complement strand
GCGTTCAACAGATGTACAACAATATGCAGTAACCTGGTCCAGATGCAGAACATCGAAAACCTCTTTCAATTTACTGAGGGCTGATGTTTAGCTCTCAGTCGTCGCAAGTGCGTCTCAGGAAAATATCTCACCATATGAAGCTGCTGATTGGTTTCATCATCATCATCATCATCATCATCATCATCATCATTGCATGCTTTTGCATCCTCATGTCCCCAACCTTTTTTCTGGATTGTGGAGAACCAGAAGAACACACAACCAATGCATCCCTTTAAAAAAACATTGACAATGAAAAAAAAAAAAGCATTAGCAATGCATCTCTTGACACAAAAGAGCTTTCCACTGGACCACTGTTTCCTCCCCCCCCCCCCCCCCCCCCCCCCCCCCCCCCCCCCCCCCCCCCCCAAATGTCATGATTCAATAAATTTCAAGTTGCCAACATGTTTAAGAACATTTGCGAATCGCTTTCGGTTTTTGACACCTTTCGACGGATGCACCCCCAAACACGACTCTTTACATGTATACGAGATTATGACCCGGCGCGCTTATCTAAATCCAGAATCGATCTTATCCTGCTATCCAATGATCTAGAAGGGGCACTGCGATGGGCACTGATTCTCCCGCGTAGCCCGTACCCCGGTCTGGACCATAAAACATGCGGCATTGTATTGACTGTGAGGAAAAGGTTCGACCAAGGACTGAGCTTCTACAAACTTAATACCTCCCTGCTCAAGGACATGTCCTTCTCGCAGATGATCAGACATGAATGAAACTTCTGGTGGCAGCAGCAACATCTTTTCGATTCGCGACTAATCTGGTTTAACAATGGTCTAATCTTCCTCGCAAAGAAAAGTAAGGATTTTTCCAAAACCAAAGCAACACTACAACAATACCTAGAAATGACCACTCATAACGAACTAATGAACCTGAAACAGCAGGTAGAGTCGTTACAGCCAACTGCCTCCACCCAAGACCAGCACCAGCTCATCTCAGCTATCCAAGACAAGAAGGACCAACTTTTACAATTTGCACTACACAGATGGCAAGGTATTAGAATCCGAGGGAAAATGCACCACCTAACACACGAAGCGTCCATGCACACCCAATTTTTCTCGATGGCAACCGCTAGAGCTCGATGGACAATTATCGAAGCTTTCTTTGACCCAGAAAATTATAACAACATCGCCATTGACACTGCACATTGCACATTAATCACTAGGAAATTCTTCAAACAGTTGTACACCTCTCAAATCCCAATCCCGCAGGGGGAAGCAGGAGTCAGGGAATTACAAGAATTTCTCTCCCCGATGGATCGCTCGATTTTCCCCCAACAGCGAGACGAACTGGAGATACCACTCGCCAAGGAAGAGGTATGGACCGCGCTCCTCCAGATGAAGGAAGAAAAAAAATCCGGTATTGATGGTTTTCCCAAAGAATTTTGGGAAGCCACATGGACAGACATGAGCAATGATTTGTGGGAATACTATCAGGACGTATGGGAGGCAGGGGAAATAGGGGAGATTGTGGGAAAAGGCATCCTGCCTCTTCTTTACAAAAAGGGAGATAAAATGAACATTAGAAATTATAGGCCTATCACTCTACTCACTGTGGTCTACAAAATGTTTTCCAAAGCACTGGCCAACCGAATGGCAAAAGTTTTGGAACATGTCATCCACCCGGCCCAAACGGGATTCATGTCGAGCAGGAATATTCAAGAGAATATTTTGCTGGTTAAAGAGGTGGTCGACCAGGCACAGCGGAATCGGGCAAACGCAGCCATTATCTTCATTGATTTCGAAAAAGCCTATGACCACGTAGATTGGGACTTCCTGGATAAATGTCTAGAGAAAATGAACTTTGGTCCGACTTTCCGACGTTGGGTTAAGATCCTACACCAAAATGCCACCACCTGTGTCCAGGTCAATGGGTCAGTGGCACCACCCTTCGATCTCCAGCGATCGGTAAGGCAAGGGGACCCAATTGCCCCATACCTCTTCGTGGTAATAATGGAAGCACTATCAGCCAATTTGAGGAAGAATAGAAATATTACGCGTATTAAGATCGCCAATATCCCGCAGGACGCAATCCCGATTTGTTCCCTGTTTGCGGACGACCTTACGATCATGCCGAAAGCGACAGAATCCAACATGCAGGAAATTCAGTGCCTCATGAACAAATTCTGTGAGCTGTTCGATATGACAATCAATTGGGGTAAAAAAACGGTAGGTTGGTGGATGCATCACCAGGGCGGAAGGCCCCCAGACAATCCACGAATCACGTGGCTTCCCCACGATGACCCCCTGAGAGTTTTGGGAGCACAAATGACTGCTAAAGGCAAGCTGGTAACGCACGACGAATGGCTGGCTGGACCAGCGAAAGCCAAGTTTGAAAAATGGAACCACAAACACACATCAATTTTCAGGAGAGCGCTGGTCATTAATAATGTAATCCTGGCCACGCTCTGGTACAAAGTCATCCTATGGCCAATGAGTGATGGGGGTCTCAAAGCGCTAAAACAATAGCTCGCGGCCTTCCTCTAGAGAGGTGACAACAATATGGCCCACGTGATAAGTCGGGTGGCATGGGATTCAGTGATCCAGCCCAAGAACAGAGGAGAACTAGGAATCGTAGATCCAGCCACGCAGTTTCACGCCCTCACAATTCGCTGGATCCAGCACATTATTTTCTCCTCTTCATCTCCGTGGGTTCCCTTAGCCCTCGCCCAACTGGCGGACCTAGCCCCAGAAACCCCACCTGAAATAGACCCCCGGGTGTGGTTAGAGGACAGGTACTGGAAGATACCCAGGAAATACAAGAACGGAGATCCTGCGGACAAGCACTGGGTACGTCTTCTACGTACCTGGCGGAAACTCCCCCCCCCCCCACCGTTCTGCGCCTGACAGGTGGGAAGAGATATTCAGGCAACCCCTCTTTGGTAACTGCCTAATAACAGACTCCGTAGGGAGAATACGGTGCAGCTTAGACTCTCCTTGGAAGGGATGGGTTAAGCACGGGATACGGAGAGTAGGGGACTTATGGGATCAGGAGACTAGGACTTGGAAAAACACGGAACAGATGCGTACTTGCTTGCGATATTGCCATCTTACGGAGAGTGCGCTAAATGATCTTATCGACGGCTTCCCCCTCCATTGGTACACCACCCTCCGGAAGGGCCCCTGCGTGGAAGAGGGGGACTGGGTGGGGCTTCCCGACCGCAATAAGGAAGTTAGGAGGGTGCACATGACTGAGCCATCTCACATACTAATAGAAATATTTTCCATCCAAAAGGATGATGGGCTGCAATGGAACAAACAACCCTTTTTATGGAGGGAGAGGAAAGGGGTCTATCGCATCAGTGTCATTGAGGAGGACGGTCAACCCAAGGTGTACGGCCCGATGACCTCGATGGAGGACCTTCCCCTGGACCCCGACGAATGGAAATGGACCCAGGGTACTAGGCCAGGGAAAAGGGGGGCAGTCACATTGTCTCTACATAAGCTTAAAACCAAGTCGGTCTATCGGATGCTGAGAACCAAGAGGAGGCTGGGAGAAAGGGTAGAGGACAGATGGTACCGGCATCTCAACATTGACCGAAGCCTGCTTAAGCCTATTCGATGGTTTGCACAGTATGGTTGCAGACCGGCCAAAATCTCGGCGCTCCAATGGAAAATAGAACACAGATGCTCACCTACTAACGACTGGCTCATCGACCATACCCACCTTGAACAACAAGGGAAAGCACTCCCATGGTGCCGCAAATGCCTACAAGGCTTTCCCGGAGGAAAACGGGCGGAAACCATCAAACATATCTTTCTGCAATGTCCGGCGTCAGTACTCTTGTGGAGAACATGGGATAGGATCTGGCGGCATATTGTTCCAAATGAGGAGTGGCCATGGGACTGGACGGCTATACTCCTAGGGCACTACCCGCAATTCCGGGCGAATAGCTTTGTGGTGAATATGTTCAACTTAGGTAGAAGGAGCGTCCTATGGACCATATGGTGGAAGAGATGTATCCTTGAGAGAAAAGGAGCGCAGGTGGCGGCGGGAGAAGCTATGGATTAAATCAGGGCATTATTCCAATATGAAATTGCGTCCCAATGGAGAGCCGTTAAGGATAAACTGGATCAAATGCACAACCGGCGGGACATGCACAAAGCAATATCTGGCTTCAGCGCAAACTGGCTGGGGAAGGAATGGGAGGGATGGGTGGCCGAGGTCAGGTGGTCCGGGAAAGTTCTGACGGAACAGGGGCCACAAGAGGACCCAGAGCCTGAGATAGAAAGGGATTGCCGGCTGGTTTTCCGTGACTGGACCAATCTTGATCCAGGGGTGGCATTAAGGGCGGCCCAGGATTTCCTGGATCCCTTCCCCCCCCATCCACTTTCCTTAGCCGAGATTCTACTGCCCGCAGCCCTGTAAGGATTGACAGACAGAAGGGGCACAATTGCAGCGGGGGGACACAGGTGTTTTGCCAATTTTCTTGTGTTAGAGAGCCAAAGGTTGTTGTCTGACTGAGCTAGGAAGACGGTAAAGCGTGACAGACCTTGTAGCAGAATATACCTTGGCCTGCCCAGCCTGGGCCTCGCTCAGCAAAATCTCCTGTTTTGTTCTTGGACCAGGTCGGGGGCTCATTCGGTGTATTTCTAGTTAGTTCTGGGTAGTTCTGTTCTGTTACTCTCCTTATTTCTCTGGTCTCCTTAGTTCATTCCAGCTGAATTCAGAGGAAGTTGGATGGGCTGTCTTGGTGGTCCCTGGTACACTTTTGCTGTTGAAAGGACACTGGTTGCAGATATGATTTGGTTAAGTCGACCAGGTATGGGACGCTGGACCCGGTTTCCAGCACATTGGCGTCACTCTCAATGATGTACTGCAATAATGTATTCAAGGGACGCTGGACCCGGTTTCCAGCAATAGTTGGCACTTCTTCTGTTCTTTCTGTTTCTCCTCTTTCTCCTATCGTTTTTGCTGATTTTCCAACAGACGGATTCGATAGACGCCCTGAGGATTGGACGGTGGCTGGCAGGGGTTCGCGTGAGGAGGGGGCTGCACTGGTGCCCCCCAGTGTCCCCCCCCCATTAGCTAGGCCCGCTGCGTGGTAGGTTGGTAGAATTAAATGATATGGGACGCTGGACCCGGTTTCCAGCAATGGCGTCACTTCCAATGATGTAATGTAAGTCAATGTGCTATTTAAGGGACGCTGGACCCAGTTTCCAGCAGGTGATGCTCCCCACCAATAGATGGAGCGGCCCGCCTGACAAAGCCTCAATCCCGGTAGTTCTCTTACCACCACCGGGATAGAGGCCTTGCACAAGGGCCCTCTTGAAAGAAAAAAAAAAAAAGAAGAAAAAAAAAAAAAGAAGAAAAAAAGAACATATTTCGCTATATTTCACCTGCATTTGGTGGCGCTGCGTAGAATCTGATAGCCCAATGCATGCGGATGGTATGGTTGTGCCCGCGGAAGGCCTCATGCTCATGGGTGTGGTTACTGTGGTTATATGAGTTCGGGTTCTTTCAGTGTGGTTACCACAGTAAATGGACCCTGAAAAACCCCCAACTCAAGCATAATAGTCGAAGCTGCGACGAATCACGACCTGAACTCAGCATATTACCACGGTCATGAGTTCGGATTGTGCTTCGACTATTTTTATTATTATTCTTATTCTTATTATTATTATTATTATTATTATTATTATTATTATTATTATTATTATTTATTTTAATTTAATTTGAGTTTTTTTTTTCTGCTTCCACTATAGTGCTGGGTTGGGCTGAATGTCTGTGTTGTGACTCTTGTGAGTATGGTGTCTCCCACTCTCCGACGTAATTATAGTATAAACTACTATAAGTATCCCACTCTCCGATGTCATTGAATTTGTAGTATAAACTACTATAAACTTTAAGTTAGTATAAAGATAAAGGCACCTGCTTGTTATGGCCGAGATCTCAGATCAGTGGTTGACAGTAACTGTTGTATTCCTTGTGGATGTAAATGGACCCTGGCTAGCTTAAAGATAGACTAAGGGCCTTGCCGCATGGCACAACTAACGAAACAAAACGATCACCAGAGTCGCAAGGCCGCGCGAAGCCCTGATCCACCGTTTCTCTTCGTTTTTTGCCTCACCGCCCCACAGCACACACGAAAACTCTCGCGACAACGCCCTGGCGAGAGTAGTGCGGGATTTGCTTCGCTACGGTCCAAATTTGTGGACGCTACGCTCAAAGTTTTTGGATGGACCTCGGTTGGAGCGATGCAGCACACTCGTAAGATTTCACAGCTCCTCCACCCTACCAGCGGAGGACCTACTAGTTCGCGAGTGCTGCAGGCAGGGAGGAGTCGGCACGCTCGTGAGGGCTCGCGAACTTGGAGACGGACAGCATTCACGAGTTTTTCCTGACAGAGGTCGTGTGGGTGCCATGCGGCGACTGCTTCACGAAACGAAGTCGTTTTTTTTTTCGTTTCGTGCACCGTGCGGCGAGGCCCTAAGTACTAAACAGTTCTGAATCCTCAATACTTCCAAGGGATGCTTTTTTGGAAACAACGAAGGACTGAAGCGGCAGGTTTTCAAAAAAATAAAATAAAATGCATTCTATTCGGCAAAGATATCATATCACGGCGTTAGACGCCGTTAGTTTGAAACAACAATTTGGGTAGAAAAGAATCCGCCGTTGGTCTTTTTTTTTTTTTTTTTTTTTTTAACCGTCTGAGACCACGGGATAATGAGGGGAGAATGAGATATATTCCTTGTAATATCCAATCAACGGAATTTCATAGAGCAAGCTTTAGCAAGTGACACAAGAGAGAGATGGCGGTCCTGATACTGTAACAGTAGATACCATTGGGTAAGAAAACTGAAGGATAGGAACAGAGGACGACGTAGAAGAAGAGGAAGAGGAAGAGGAAGAGGAAGAGGAAGAAGAAGAGAAGAGAAGGCGAGACACCCGGGGCAAGGTCCCACTTGCATGGATTAAGAGATTCTAGCCTTTGATCTCTGCTATGACCTTGCACGGATTAAGAGATTCTAGCCGTTGATCTCTGCTATCTACGGTCAATATCCCTTAATTCGTGTAAGTGGGACCTAGGCCGGGGATTTGTCCTAATGCGACCGACCGGTCATACAATTATCAAACAGTACAGCTAATGAGCCTCTGCTCACTGGCAGGTAAGATACATAGGGCCTCGCCGCACTCCTCTTGAAATGCGGAAAACGAGAGTGAATCTTCTGCTAGAATATGGAAAGATACACCGCCATGGTTAATGTCTTTTGTGCATGTCAAGAGTAGTGCAGCAAGGCCACTCCACTACTCATGACTCGTGAAAAAAATCAAGAGTGCGGCTTGAGTTGTCGGATTCCCGAAATGGCCTAGAGTTAGAGTTCAGTCGTGGCTGCACTTACTCTAGATAGTCCCGCTCATGAAGCACTCTTGTCACGCTCTTGTGGATCCTGGAGTGCAGTGCAGCCTGGTTTGTCCATCCAGACCCAGGCTCACTCGAGAAATCCAGCACCCTTTCAAGAAACCATCCTACCACCCTTGCAAAAACCGTGGTTGCAGGCAGGCGCGCAAGAGGGCTCTAGAAGTCTTCGGCCGACGGTGTCCTGACAGCTCGTGAAACGCATTTTCACGATGACACCGTCAGCTCGTGAAACACATTTTCACAAGCGACAAGGCAAGAGTAGTGGAGCGGCGACAGCTCTTGATGGATGCAAGAGTAACGTCTGACAGCTCTTGATGTGTTTTCGGACCGCCAAATTCACGAGTAAGTGTGCAGGGATGCGCAGCTCATGCAAAAGCACATTTCATGAGTAGTGCAGCGAGGCCATAGTCTGCACATAGTCTGCACATAGTCTGCACATAGTCTATAATACCAGTGTTGGTTGCTATAAGATACATATAGGGCCTCGCTGCACGACTCTCGAAATGTGCAAAACGAGAGTGAATCTTCCTGCTAGAATATGGAAAGATACTTTGTCTTTTGTGCATGTTCCAGAGTAATGCAGCGAGCCCCATAGCGTGTCGGCACGGGACACGAACAAAAAACGAAACGAGTGCATCTTCCTGCAGAAAATGGCCTGGTTCATCGGTTTGCTATAAATAGTAACAAGTGTATTTTGCCACCTTTCGTGGGAAGATGCACTCGTGTCGTTTTCGTTTCGTGTTGGCCGTGACCCTGCGCTGCTGTGTTTCATCAGCCTGAGGGGTAACTACGCTGGAGTCACAAAAACCAATTGTAATTTATAATTGCACTATGGACACCCTACACCTGGCCAGAAAGCTGGGTTGTATACATTGCCCGAACTGCAATTGCATAGAGTATCTTGGCCCAGAGTGCAATTATAAAATTTATAACTTGTTTTTGTGACTCCCGCATAATTTCCTCCTGCCGACCCTCCCTCCCTCCCCCCCACTCCTCCCCCCCCAAAAACGGGACCAGAGAAGGTCACCCTGTCTATGATTTTAAAAAGGGGGAAAAGTAAAGGAAGGAAGACATAACGTAGAAAATCCATTGATTGTAAACAAAAAAAAACAAAACAAAAAAAACAAAAACAAAAAACAATCCATTGCCAAGCATTCAAAAGGGACACACCGGCCCTCACTCCACTACTCTCGAAATGTGCAAAACGAGAGTGAATCTTCCACTAGAACATGGAAAGATACACCACCATGATTCTTGTCTTTTGTGCATTTCGAGAGTATAGTGGAGCCACGCAGACACGCCCATCATGTAGAAAATCCGTTGGCAAGCAAAAGTCGAATGCTGATAACTCTCCACGTGCGGAAAAGGACAAAGCAGTAAAAGCATGACGTAGAAAAACTCCATGAACAGACGGTAGCGTTGTTGTATCTAATTGGATAATTTTAAACATTAATCCGTTTTAGAAAAAAAAAAAAAAAAACTTCATCCCTTTCTCCATGATATCTCCATCATCCCGAAAAACAACAACAACAACAACAACAACAACAACAACAACAGCAACAACGACTTCCATTCAGGGTCTCGCTCCACCACTGTCCGCTATACAGAATTTTGGAGAGTTCGTGTATAGCTGTCAGAGTACCAAAAAATGGAGATTTCGTGTATAGCCTGCGCCGTCGCTCCACTTACTATCCACTATACAGCTCTCCAATTCCTGAGTTCACTACAAAACACCCTAAGAGCACTACAAGACAGCAGTTTGTCGGCCCAGACTCCAGGCGGACTATCCTATTTCGTGTTCGAACAGCGGCCTCCTTCAACCACCCTTCGAGGAGTATCCGAGTAATGACTTTTGCAGGCTGGGAACTATACACAAATGTAGAGTGCGATCCACGGCCGATTTCTGACAACTATACAATGGAGTTTTCACGTGTATAGTGTATAGTTAGTGGAGAGACGCCCAACTATACAATTTTGTATAGTGTATAGTAGTGGAGCGAGACCCTCAGTTTCCATGCACTTCTCGATTATCCTAATCCTCTTAACGGATGTCCCCAAGGACACTTTTTTTTTTTTTTTTTTTTTTTTTTTTCAATATGGACCATTTCTCGATTTATGCATGTCATCCTTGCTGATCTCCTCTTTCTCTGTATCGCTCCAATCTTAACGGATGTCCCCAAGGACACTTCCATGTGTTTTCCAAGCAGTTACAGTCAACACAGAAGATTAAATTGGCATTATTATTATTATTATTATTATTTAAAGGCTAAATTGGCATTATTATCCCTCCGACACAGAAAGTGAATGTGGCATTATTATCACTTCAACTGGCCTCGTCACAGTACGTAGTGCCCATTGGGTTGAGCTTTTTTTCTTCTTTTTTTTTTTTCCCGTGCGGCACACTTTTTCTCGACTGTGTGACACACTTTTGAGTGGAAAAGACAACAAAACCAAGTTAAAGTAAGCCAGGCAAATGATTCTTTTTTGTTTTTTTTTTAAGAAACGACAACACTCTTGAGATATCACCGTTGAGCTGACCGGCCTTCGGTAATTCCGATTTACATTATTGTGCTGCTCATCTGAGGGCATACTCACACTGCTACCCTAAATCTGCAAAATGCGAATTTGGGAAGGGCCTATTTGAGGTTTTGGGCATGCTTCACGTCACACTGCTGTACCTTTTCAGGGCAGACTCACACAGGGACCTATAATCCCAAGACCCCCCAAAAAAGGGGTAATGGCCGGTCACACGGATCTACCAAATTCGCAAATGTACTATTCCTGTGCCCAGTTGTCCGCGGCCTGGGAAGCCGTGGGGCAAGGGATTTTGCGGCAGTCACCTCTGAAGGTGACCGCAAATGCCCTTTTTGTTTCTGCATTTTCTTCAAAAATTGGCAAAAATTCGTTCACAAAAGTTCTTGCACAATTTGTGCATGGCGCCGTGTGACCAGCCAAGTACCAGATCCCCATTTCTCCAGACAGCCGCGACCTTGTCCCATCTGAAATGGTACAGCAGTGTGATGTGAACCATGTCCAAAACCTCAAATCCGCCCTTCCCAAATCCGCATATTTTGCGGATTTGGCGTCGCCATGCCCTGAGTATAATAAATTAATAATGGCCTAAGTTGTGCTTCTGGTCAGGATGCAAATGAGGTGTGTGGTGAGTAATATGAATATGGGTACCTGGTGAAACAGTAAACAACAATCCAGCGGCCTAACTCAGTTGGTAAGGCTCGCAAGTGGCATTCAGGAGGTCGTGGGTTCAATCCCCATTGGCCTCATGTACCTTCTTGGGCATGCTTGGCGCCCGCCACNTCAGTTGGTAAGGCTCGCAAGTGGCATTCAGGAGGTCGTGGGTTCAATCCCCATTGGCCTCATGTACCTTCTTGGGCATGCTTGGCGCCCGCCACCTAGAGATAGACCACTGGATCCCCCGATTGGCATTTAGCAGAGTCTGCTGATGTTCATAGGGGAGGGGACCTGAGGGGAGGCACAGGGATTGGTCCTGTTGGCATGGTCCCTGATGCTACCGGCTGTCCCCTAGCCGGTATCGCCCACCTGCAGGTGGGGAGGGGACCTGAGGGGAGGCACAGGGATTGGTCCTGTTGGCATGGTCCCTGATGCTACCAGCTGTCCCCTAGCCGGTGTCGCCCACCTGCAGGTCGGGAGCAGCCCCCGCATGTTCTCTCGTGAACACGGTTCTGGCTGTAACCCCGTATGCCTACAATTAGGAGTAGTGGTAGGTACTGGCTGCTGCTGCCTACAATTAGGAGTAGTGGTAGGTAGGTAGTGTGAGGTGAAATTGAGAGAAGAA
>BFEA01000716.1:175384-187452 GCA_003427395.1 Chara braunii | reverse complement strand
GAAGTCAAAGTCAAAGCCTCGTTGAAGTCAAAGTAGCATTAAAAAAAAAAAAAAAAAAAAAAAAAGAAGATGAAATGAAAACATGGAATGCCTGCATAGCCAAAGCATCGATCATTGCAAAGTGCAGCAAACTCCTTCGCATGATGAGTGCTGTCAAATCTGCAACACGATTATTGTAAATTGCGGAAAAAACTCTCCATGAACATGGCATTCAAATATTGAAAAGCTTATGAAGCTGGCATTTTTATGACAATTTTAAAATTATTTTAGGGAATTTTTTTGTTTAATGGTGTTTAGTACTTTTAAGTTTTAAGTAAGTTTTTTACTGCATTTATCATCATGATTTTCTCTAAAGAATCACAAAGATGAATTTTTTTTTAGGGTTTTCGGGGTTTTAAGTAAAAAAGAAAAAAAACACATTTCTTGATTTATTTGTGTCATCCCTGCGGAGCTGCCATGCTAATCTTCTTTGTATCATTCCAACTTTAATGGATGTGCCGAAGGACTTACTTATTAGGGGTTCTCTTCTCCATTGAAGAGGGGAACGAGAGGAAAACGGGATCTTCAAGGAGCCGTACCAACCACGATTCGGTTCAAAGTGAGATTTGTTTTTTAATTGCACAAAATTATGTTCAAACTTTCCCCTTTTTTTTGTTTTTTTTTTAACCCATACTACTCCACACCTACAAGAAAATTAATACTGTCTCTCGTATGTCTAGAAATCCTGCGTCTACAAAAAACCTGGGTTTTTTGTGAAAAGATGGAAAAGAAAAAAGGAATAGTGTCTCTCACGAACCGCATTCCTTTGTCATTGCGCACCAAGTTTTGCTGAAACGCCAGTGAGGCGTTTTTTTTTTTTGCCTGAGTGGTAATGAATGCGACAAGGCACAAAACGTCGGACATAGCCGAACGTTACAACACATGCACATCATGGACAAAAGCAGATGAGAATAGATAGACGAGTAGTCAACCCCGAGCGCAACGGACTCTTTAAAATATTACGTGAAAGAGCCAATCAGAAGAACGAAGTAGTTGGTATCGAACCACCATAGACAATAAGCACAGCTGGCAAAACACCCGACACGTGTTTCGGCAGGCTCGCCAGTACCGGCCATCCACAGGGGATTGAGCGCAAAGCGTTTGAAGAAAAACTACCAACTCAACTTGATAACATACTCCCCTGATGCTATAAACACACCGAAGCCTAAGTCCAAACAAAACGCATTTCAAGGGTCCGCACTACCGGCGACCCGAGGCCCAATGTGTCAGAAGAAATACCGTATCCAGAACCAGGGGTACCAACCGGCCTCTGGGGACCTGTAGATCACCACTTTGTCCAGCCAGTAAAGCATAGAACCCAAGGCTCCCATTTCCCCCCTGTTTTTTTCCTGAAAAGTCATAACCCTTTATCAAAGTACCCATCGAGAAATCCCCGTCGTGGTAATTCCACCTTTAGAGCCAACAAAACAGGCCCTTCACCTGCTGCTAATGTTCCCATAGTCTTTGCGCGATGAAAAAAGGAGGAGATCACCGCCATTTTTTTGCTTCATGCTGCGGTAAGAACCGAAATCCTACAGATTCTGGAATACGATCGAGCTCCTACTTAACATGTACTCCTGATTTATTTGTAAAGCCTAACAGTAGACTTGAGTAGGGTTCTTTCCTACCATGATCTTGCACCCAAGATACGAGCATTGATCTTCATCGCTGTTTTTTTCAAGAATTAGATGCTTATCATAGCAAGAGGTCTCAAACTTTCTCATAATCGCAACAACTTTCCTGAAAGAGAATTGATTATTGGTTTTAAACTTTGCGAATAGAGATACATCATCCACTAGCCTACATCCAAAGACCAAGGACGCATCATTACCCAAACTTCTTTGAAAAACGGACTCATTGTGTACACACATCAAACATGCTAAAGCCAGACTTGAAGCCTTGCCCATTGGAATTCGTAAGTTTTATTTCACTACTCGACCCATTGACATAGTGAAAACATTATGCAGATCAAGTGCGGCAAACCGAACTAGCAGAGAGAACAAAACTGATTTCCATCCAGTTTCCGACTTACCTAACCTGCTCAAACGAACACACTAATACCGTTATCACTTTTGACCAAAAACTTGGAGTGTTCTTTCTCTTCAAACAGACTGATGGCCCATTCTAAATTGGCAATGATGGCAGAATGAGAACGGAACACTTCCTTCACATCATAGCTGTGAGATAAAAACAAATCATGTTCATTTACAGACTTATTAATTGTAGATAGGAAGCTAAGGAAGGTAGAGAGAAGATTGGTGCTGCATAAATTGAAGTGCGTAACGACAGGAATGCGTCTAAGCAGCTCGTTCACAACGAGGGAAACCACCCCCGACACTTTGCGGAAGGGTTTAGAGCATGACGACCAAATAGGGCGTCATCTTTCTACATCTTTATGCTTTGGTAGCACATATGCCCTTCCTAGATGCCCACCATTATTCCACAAGGTAAGCGACTTGATCTTCAGTCTACAGTATTCTTGTTTACAATCTTCAATTACATCCGATGATTCTCGATCAATCGGAGAAAACCCCTGGTTCTCGTTAAGCATTTGTTTAAATCCCCCCCGAGTACATCTCTGGACAACAGAACTACGTATCCCCTACATTGTGATCGATGGGGCAAGAGACCAAGCCTTCAAACCTAGTAGCCAACTTCCTGAAATCGTTTATACTGAAAGAAGGTATTGCATAGATTATAGAAGCAAAGAATGGTGATAGATAAGCAATATGAGCAATATCAGAGGGAGGGCATTTGAAGAAGCCGAACAAAGATGTCTGAATCTGTTAAGTGAGACTAGAGTGATTGGATGCATAGTTAGGATAAATAATATTCTTCAAATTCTCTATAATGGAGGGCGGTAGTTAAGATTCAGAAACGCGAAAGGACAAGTGGCCGTCTATTCGATGGAAATCTTCGGAAGGGAGCGACATTGACAGATGAGATTAGAGGACTGAGAAAAAGTTCAGAAATTGTGAAACAGATCCGCAACAGATTTATTGCGGGTCCACACCAAACGAAAACATTTACTTATATACTGTAGATATAAATCGGGAAATGCAGTAGACGAAACAAGAGACATGATTACCTTCTTACACACTTGTCGGGCCGCCTTGATGAGTCTGTCATCGTAGCAAACCCTAACAACTAATCGGGAGGATAAACTTAAATGAAACTTCCTCTAGGAAGGCGTGTGTGAGAATCAGCCTCAGAGACACGCGTGATCGTTTGCCCAAAAAGGATCGAACCGCATCGTATCCGGACATAAATGACCCCAGATCCCACGAACTCTGCGATTTATGTGTAGAAGGAGAACTAAGAAGCTTAATTAGAATAGTTTTGATCCTTAGAGATCTAGCACAAAAGAGAGAGATGGTGTAAAGTAAAATCGTCTTACCAGGAACAAACCGATCTCGACAATTCCGAAGAAAGTTCAAAGGCCGATCCGCACGCGCTACCACCGAGGATCCGAACAATGGGCGAATAGTTTTTCATCATTCTACAAGGAAACTTCTCGAAAGACACGATACATGAATGGAGGAGGCACAAGAATCGAGAGCGTGGTTTAGAACTGCGACAAGACTGGAACTCGTGAATCCAAAGGATGAGCAGAAAGTTAGAGGGAGTATGCTCCTCTACCCTTGTATCGAAAGAGACAGTCGTCTTTTTTTTTTTCAATCGCTCATTCTTTCCTACCCTACGCCTCTTTCGTGGGTATGGACGACCAGAAGAGTTTAGGGAGGGAGATAAAGTACGGATAAAGAATTTTTTCACTTTCAACAGATTGTCAAACGAGCAAGGGACATAAATAGGAATGGCAATATACATATATAATCCCACGCGGCGAAGCCATCTATATAGTTCGAAATTCCTACGATCACGGTATCCTCCCACAGTGTTCCTAAGTTCCTAACATGTTCCTTCCATCTAACAGATAACGAGCGACACGTGCATCCAACATATGTATGTTTATAGTACTTTATACCAAGGAGAAATTAACATATATACTACATGGCCGGGACACTTAACGAAATCGTAATTTAACCTAACAAGATTGATAATCAATTCTCTGATATGACTCCCCCATCTAATCTGTAGCTTAATCATTAAAAGAATTAAAATGAATCTCAGTAAATAACCAATGTTATTAGACAAACGATCCCTACAGTTCCTCTGAAAATTGCGACATAAAACAACATAGGACCACAGATCAATTACGCCCAAGCCCCAGGGCGCGTCCTTAGTTCTCCTTAACTTCTTCCGCTGATGTGGCGTATTGCACATCGTCATCCTACTTGTCCTCCTCATCTGAACCATTTTTCTCTTTTAAATCCTCAAAGTCCCTTTGCCCGCGTATCTCTACGATGTTCATCCTGACTCGATCTTTATGTATGTTATGCCCTCCTCCTCGCATAACATCTCAAGCTCTGATTTTTTGGCCAGGCGGATTTCCCTCCGGCTTTTGTCAACAAGGATGTGGAGTAACTGTGTCTCACCATCTCCTACTTTAGCGCAATCTTCCCTCTCTTCCCCTTCTTCACCAGACTCCAAGTTGATCATGGAGTTAAGCGTCTTTTGGAGGTTACGGTGTTGTGTGCATTGGATACTCCCAAACTCAAAACCACTTGCTCTGCGCGCCGGAAAAAAAATGAAGGTGGCTTTCCACAGAAATGGCAAGTATCGTAGCTTCAATAGCCACTGTCGCGCGCACTCACTAAGCACTCTCTTCATGTCACCGGTCCACTCACCATTGTTGCACAAACCCAACTGTGCACCAGCGCTAGCCCAATGGTCAGGCCACCTTGGAATCCACCATGACCGCTGCGCACCACAAAAAAAAAGAGGAACTGCCGCTCGTCGCGCCGTAACTTCGGCAGCACAACTGCCCCACAGAATATGTTTTCATTGCCATGTCGCTGAACGGGCAACACCTTCCCTTAGGGAGGCCTCGATGTTGTCGCGTTGCTAGTCTGGTAGCATTTCCTCACTGGCGGTGTTGCTGCCACTGTGCCAAAAAAATGGTAGCGCTTCCCTCTAAAAAAAATTGCCACCGACCCTCGACAAACCCTTGCCGCTCGTTGCGCCGTCCAGCCTTGAGGAAGCCTTACCGCCATAGCACCAGCACGAGGGTGAGGCAGGGAGCCTCCAACTCTTGAATATGGCTGCCCTGGCCTGTCCCCCTGCAACATCGTCTCCCCTCACCCGGCAGACCGCCACTCTCCTTACCAATAACACTTCCTCTCCCGCCTCTCCAGCAGCACCGCCCCACTGTAGCAACCAGCCAGCATTCACTCAAGTGAATGGCCCAGCAGCACTGCCACAAATGTGGGGCTGCTGGGTGGAGTGCTGACTTTTATAGCCAGCTAAGGACTGTGGGCAATTGCGTAGCCCACAATCCAAAAAAAACGAAGTCGAACCAGACCCTTGATCTGAACCTACGATCAAGGGCCAGAAAAGTTGATGTTCCCCTAGGGGAACCAGGGCCTTCCATTCCCGGAAGCATCTGGCCTTCCCTGCAGGTCATAAGCTCCAGGGAACGGTTGTACCCAGCCAAACTGCAGCCTATCCAAAAAATGAACAGGCGCAGTCACACCCACACATATTCACATGCATGCACCTAGTAGCCACCTACTTCGGCCACGTAAGTGGCCTATTTTTTTCTTTCTTTCCTTCCATCATTTTTTTTTTCTTTTGTTTCTTTCTTCCTGCCCCTCGTTTTACTGCAAGGGCATCCTGTCGTTCGAAACGAACATGCACCCTCCCCTGCCTCAGTCATTTCACACATCCGAACTAGAGTCAAGCTCGCTAGGGTCTTCTTTCCCCTGTGCACCCGTAGCTGGCATATTAGGAAGGGCCAGTACTCAACAGTCTTTCCCCAGGTTCCCCTGCCTAGGCGCTAAAAGTGCCAGGTTCAGCCATCGACAGCCTGTTCTCGAAACGAACGGGCATGGCTATTTCACGAAGTCGAATTAGTGTCAAACTCAGGGTCATTCTTCCTGCGTCTCTCATGTGCGCCCGTACCTAGGCGCTAATAGCGTCAGGTTCAGCCGCACTAAGGACTTGCTGCCCGTTTCAAAAACGAACGGGCGCAAGTAGGTGCCTTGGGAGAACGAGGGGGGGGACTACCCCTGCCATTTATCGCGTTCGTTTATATTTTTTATTATTATTATTATTATTTTTGTTTTGACCATTTCTCGATTTATGTGTGGGCAGGGGCCATACTAATCTGCGTGCGGCGGATTCTGGCCGCGTGATCCTACCAATCGCACGGTCAAGATTGACCGCGCACAAACAGCCCCATCCCGATGGCCGGCTCCAAAAGGAGTTAGCACAGTTCGAGCGCAATGTGGATTCGATCCCCATGTCTACAGCATGGCGGTCCAATGGGTTCACCTACTAGGCTAGCTCCTATCACGAGAGCAGAAGTAGCAGCCCCTGTATTTGAAGGGTTGCGCCTAGTAGGCCGACCCTTCAGCTTGTGGCCCAACACTGTCAGCAGGCATCGCCTACTCCAGCCCATAGCTTGGCTGGAATTGTTTGTCTTGGTCGGCCATTGAATTGGTCGCCTGTGCCAGGCTCGGGAATGTCCAACCTAGTTAGGTGGACCACTTGACCCCGAAATCGTTGATGCGGCTATGGGCCCTGAACAGAGTCAAACCCCGCGGCCTAGAAAAAAAATAGGCTTTTCATTCCTTCCTTCCGCGCCTCGACCCCATACTTGGTGCGACTGTTCTTTTTAGCCTACCTACGTCCTGAATCGCGCGGCTGCTAAGCTAGAAACCGCCATTACTCTCGGACGCCGCAGGCGTCCGAACTAAGGTTCAAAAAGTTTTAGTCTCTCAATCATAGGTTTAGTCTGAATAAACTTATGGCGCACGTCAATCTCATCAAGTCCCCCGATTCAGCGAAAAAGTCAGACAACGTCCGACATCGAAAATCCCCGGCAAACACCCTTGTCAGGGTATTTTCCCCAACAACGGGGTCACGTCGGGGTGTGGTCTCTCTCGATCTCCCGGCCCTCTTAGAGCGTGTAACCGGGGTGATCTTCTTCAACAAGCGCTCCGTGAAAAACTCAGTTTCGCGCTGAGCAATCTGCATCTTCTCCAAGGCCTCCTTGTAGGCCCGATGCAAGGACTCCATGTCCTTCAAGGTATATATTATCGTGAATCATGAATCCACCTTGGCTTTCCCCTAGGGGGGTTCGGCCGGCGGACTCTTCTCGGTAACCTCGATGGCCTCCCGCTTACCTGCTTTCCTCATGTCGCTAACCTCCGTCCTGAGTTCCTTAAACTCTTTCTCCATATGACTTTTGGTAAGTTTCATCCTTGCCCGCTCCTTACTCTTTTTCTCCAGTACGGCTTGGCCCTGTAGTCCACGCAAATCCACCATCTCTTTCTTAAGAGCCTCATACTCCGCCGCTTTCGTTTTTTCTCTTGCGTCCCTCTTTCTGTGTTCATTTTCCTTTGTCTTTAACCCTTCGATCTCTAGCTTCAGCTTCTCCTCTTCCTGGATCCTAAGACGCCCTTCCTTCTCCTTTTGTAATCAATCGACCTCTTCCTGTCGTGTGTCCACTGCAGGTTTGGACTTAAGTTCGTCGATGTCTTGACGTATTTTAACAATCACTTGCTCCTTAGGATCCATCGCCACGGGCACGTCGACTTTCCTACCCAGTACGGATTCGCATACCAGCTTCATGTTGGACCTGACCTCCTCACCCATCCGATTGATCAGCGCATTTTTTTTTTTTTTCTCTGCTACCGCCTTCTCCTCTTCTGCTTGCTTCCGTTTTGTCCTTGCTTCCTGCTTGTGTTGGTCCTTCCTCTTTCGCTCCTTCTCCTCCATGTCGTCATGAAACAGATCATACAATCTAACGCACTCTATCACTATAGTTGCCTCCCCAAGATCGATATACCTATTATTATTATTATTCCCCCCATAGTCGTTGTTGCCACCGCTCCCGTTTCTGTACCCGCTGCTTCCATAGCGATTCATCGAAGATGACGGGGACGCCTGATTACCTTGGTATTGTACGATCGTGTTTGAAGACGGAGCTGGGAAAATTGGTTTCGATCTCGTATGCCTCCCACCAACTCTACAGCGTTCGGAATGTCCCTCAATTGACACTCCCTCAGAAAGTGACCTGGCCGCTTCCAATGATGGCACACCTTTGGATTGTACATCTTGAGACAATACCACAACGGAGAGCAGACTAATGCGTCGTCCTTAACCACAAGATCCGGGCAACACTGCCCTATCCAAGCCAAATGAACGCCGATGATACGACAGAAATAGATTAGGAAGGAGAACGCGGGAAAGCAGATGCAGAGCGTCCTCACACAATCGGGGTATGATCCCCGTCGGTTCATACATGCGTATCGCAATAATGAATGCGACAAGGTACAAAACGTCGGACATAACCGAATGTTACAACACATGCATCATGGACGAAAGCAGATGAGAATAGATAGACAAGTAGTCAACCCCGAGTGCAATGGACTCTTTAAAATATTACGTGAAAGAGTCAATCAGAAGAAGGAAGTGGTTGGTATCGAACCACCATAGACAATAACCACAGCTGGCGAAACACCCGACACGTGTTTCGACCGGCTCGGCTGTACCGACCATCCTCAGGGGATTTAGCACAAGGTGTTTGAAGAAAAACTACGAACTCGACTTGATTATATACTACCCTGATGCTATAAACACACTGAAAGCTAAGTCCAAACAAAAAGCATTTCAAGGGTCCCAACTACCGACGACCCGAGGCCCAATGCGTTAGAAAAAATATCGTATCCAGAACCAGGGGTACCAACCGGCCCCTGGGAACCTCTAGATCACTACTTTGGCTGAATGGACGAGGCAGATGGGCGATGCTGAAGTGCGTCCGCGCATTCCAGGCATTTTTTTAACAGCACATTATGTCCTTCATAAAGTAAAGCCTCACATTTTGTGCTAAATCCATGATTGTGACCCCGAAGCTTGCGCAGCGGGCTTCGTCTGCGGAATCATGTGGGATCTGACAAAACACCACTTTTTATTTACCGTAAGTAGTGTGGGATTAGACACTTACTTTGTGCCTTCGGGCCTTTGCACCTTCGGCCAGTTCTTGGAATCGTCATAAATCACCAGTACCTCCTAAAGTCCCCCTCGTAAACAAGCTGCGACTTCAAGAAACGTATGGGCAACTACAGGAGCGCCCAAACTCATCCGACTAAAAACGTTTCTAATCTATTTTTTTTGGCGGCTGATAGTTGGGCCAAGTACTGGTGGTTTGAACCACTAGTCCATTCGTAGACAACACTGTACATTATGTTCGTACACTAGAACTGGCCCAACATTTACACTGCCCAGCCCTGGTAGAGGATCGGTGGCAAGGGCCGACTGTCGATATTTTGCAAAGGTCTGCACTGTAGATTCTAGGCTCCGAAAAATATAACTTTTGGTTCGTCAATTTACTAGCTTTGGATGGACTGGTGGATTAACTGTAAGTCTGTAATGACAGAGAAGGAAGCCCCTCAAGAAATGTCAGATCTAAAGTCATGCACTTTAGAAAAAAAGTATATATGATCCAACTGAAGAATAACGTTGGTGTATAAAGGTATGCGGTTCAGAAAAAACATACCAACTGAACCATATGGTTTGTATATAAACGTAGCGTCATGCTCCACCGTTTTACGTCGGATAATTTCTCCAACTTGAAGTAAGCACACCTCAATGCTCGTAATAATCCGTAAGGCTCCACTGCCAATAGATTCCTGATTATTATGAAAAGATTGTTGTGCCAATGCTGTCATCTCAGCCTTTCTCAGGGGGATAATTTTTGGAAAGTACTAAGCGCAACCCTGTTTCCCCACCCGGGCCACCCTCGTTATCTTTTCTCACTCTTACAGAAACCCGAACCTTGTGGCATCTTTCCTCAGAGAACCAATAGTTAAGATCGCAAAGATGGTGGATCTTTTGGAACCCCCTCATACCTTGTACGAGGATGCACTTTCCCTTCGAGGAAACAGGGTTGGGCTTAGTACTTTCAATACTCGAACAGACGACCGCGCGGTTCTAGGAATCATTCAGAATTCCTTCTAGGTTTCCTGTAAAAAAAGTCGAACCAACTCGCTCCACTCTACTTTGCTTGGTATCTGGTTCAACAGTTCCGCATAATCTCTCTCATTGTTCCGACCTTTCTTAAAAGGGGGAGATTCTTCATCGCTTTCCGCCGAGGAAACACCCTCGATTACCAACGCCTCGATCATTCCCATCGTACTATCTTGCCTACCGTCCCTATAGTTTTCCTCAGGTGCCTCATGAAGAGCCGCAAGGAAACAGTATGTGGTTTTCCTCCGGTGTGAGTGAGGATGAGCTGCTTGGAATCGAAATGTAAACACGCGCCGACAACCATAACCCAGGGTTATCCTAGCAACAGGGAGTACGATGGCACATCAATTATCAGTTCATTCACCATCACAGGTATTAACTAGTACATGCATTAACTAACACATGCAATTTTGACTTCTACATTTTCGACCATCCCAACAATGTTGATTTCTGTGTCCGAAATTGGATTCAACGTGGGTTCCACGTTGAATGATTTAATGGGCGTTAAATTCCATTGATTTGGCGTTTAAACGTCGAAGCAACCGGTTTCACCGTGACCCGGGATGATTTTTTTCGCGGGCTAAAAATGATATTAAAAAAAAAAACAAAAAATATTAGGTTGTAGATATTTATATGGTTTGCAACTGTATATTTTTATTTTTATTTTTCAGCTTTGACTATGTAAAAAAAAAAAAAAAAAAAACATAAACACAATCATCACAATGAAGAAAAACAAAAACAAAAGATAAAATGAGTTTTCTTTTTTTTTTGTTACACATATTTTTTTTGTGACACATATAGTACCGTTATACTACCATTATACATATTTTAAATATGTACAAACAACATTTTTTTTAGTTTAAAACTTTTAATTTTACTTCATGCATTTGAAAAAAAAAAAAAAACATAAATACAAATAAAAGAAAGGAAAAAACAGACACACACACACACACACACACACACACACACACACACATATAGTTATAAACACACACACACATGCACACACGCATGCCCACGCAGACATTCACACATGTCAACAATCATGCGCACACACACACACATAGACACACACTTACAAACACATTGTTACACACACGTACACACATACACACATACGCGCACACACAACACACCTGCACACACATAATTGGGGCCTTGGGGGTTGGGGGATGTCGGGGCGAATGGCTTAGAGGGCTTCTAGGTAGGTTTGGGGACTGGTGCTGGGGGGTTGGTCAATGGTGGGTGGCAGGCGTGTCAGTGTTGGTCTAATTCGATGGTATAAGAGGTGCTTCAGGGGTTGAGGGAATTTATTATTATTATTATTATTTTTTTTTGGGGGGGGGGGTTAGTGTGCAGGTGCCTAGGGCCACGTGTTTTAGACCCCGTGCATCAATTTCGTTCTTTCGAAAAGCGTGGGAGCAACCAATTTTCCCATTTAACGGAAATTCAACCGGATTTTTTCTGTAACGGGAGTTCAATTCAACGGGATTCAATGGGATTTTAATTCTCCCCGTTCAGTGTTAAAAAGTCATAGAGTGTTCAACTTCATTGTTTTCTCATCAACCAGGGCGTAACTTTCTTTTCTTGATAGAGGGAATATGGAGTTTATTTGTCCGGTCTTACGGACTGTGTCGAGTGACATCGCTATGGCGGATGCTCCGGTATCAACTAAAGCATTAAACGACTTTCCCCATACCTCACAGTCACATTCAACTCTTTTTTATAGTACTGGTCGAACACAAATAAAGTGATATTTTTCCACATATGCAATCATCGCCACTCCGATTGTCTCAGACAATGCCGACACCATGAACGTGACCGGCACCGGTCACAGGAGCCGAAATCCGTGAACGGCCGTTCACGACGCCCGTTCATGGGGTTTCCGCCCACGTGGAAGCCGGAACTGACTGGATCGGGGTGGGAGGGGGGTGGTG
>BFEA01000716.1:74313-92822 GCA_003427395.1 Chara braunii | reverse complement strand
CTCTCTCACACACTCTCTCGCTGCCACACTCTCCCTCTCTCACACTCTCTGTCACACTTTCTCTCTCACTGTCACACTCTCCCTCTGTCAGACACTCTCTCACTGTCACACTCTCCCTCTCTCACCCACACTGCGCAGTCTCTCTCTCACTCTCTCTCACTGCGCAGTCTCCCTCTCACTCTCTTTATTATGTTGTCAGTCCCCCTCTCTCTCTCTCTGTTGTGCTGTCATTCCCCCTCTCTCTCTCTCTGCTGATCACAACCTCAATAGTCTGCGCTTTTTGCTGTTCTCTCTCTCTCTCTCTCTCTCTCTCTCTCTCTCTCTCTCTCTCTCTCTCTCTCTCTCTCACACGATTGGAGTCACACATGTGATCCCCGCTCATCTACACCCCTCAATGAATGATGGCATGTATATGTCGTTGGAGCACGGGAAGTTACACAGTCAATGCCCAGCGCCCTGCTTATCTGCCTCACCCACTCAACAGGTCAATTCAACAGGTTCAGATGTGAGAGAGAATCTTCAGCAGAAAAGGAAAATTTGATAGTGCCATTCAGGACTGGTCTCCGTGCTTACAAGCGCATAGTCACTCTCCCCCTCGATCTTGCTGTCTCACTCACACACACCAGCAGCCGCCATAGCTACCGTCGAACAGGTACTTACGCTGCGCTCACCGCTGTTCATTGTCCGTGTCTGTTGACTTCAACCATCATTGGCAGCGGTGGGTTGTGTACACCGTGCATGTTTAGGAAAAGCTCCCCCCGTCTCCATGTCCAGATGCCCGTTGACTTCGTCCGTATCTGCGACGTGGGCGGGGTACGCCTTGCATGCCGCGAGAGACTCCCCGTTGACTTCCTCAGTATCTGCGACGTGGGCGGGGTACACCTTGCATGCCGCGAGAGACTGCCCCCATCTGAATGTCCCCAAGACTTCCCCCCTCCGGCCTTATGCGAACTACCGCTCAACTTATCCAAGCTCCCAGACTCAAGGCACTACGCTCACGGGTACCCACGGCCCGAACCTGCTGCAGTCGCTGGACCTGCCCTGGTACCAAGGGTTTTGCCTTGGCTACTTGGGGAATGTCGCCCTGATCCAGGATTCCTGAACCAGTAACTGGGTCACTCTGACCCCTGTCGGACAGTGGGGAACTGTGGCAGTACCAAAACCAAACCTGCGTCCAGACCCTCGTAGCTGTCGATACACCGGATCAAATGCCGAGGAACAGATCACACTGAAAAATAAAAAGGTGGAGCTGCAGCATTTCGTTCCGGGGTCGTGACGGCTCTAAGCCAGTGAACTGCACCTGTTACCGAACCTATAGAACGCTGCCATCGTGCCATCTCCACGCAGAACCAATGACCTCGCGTCGAAATATCACTGTCGAACCAGAGATACCGTGGCAAAATATACATGCAGAACCTAATCCGATGCAACCATTTTGTGCCACAGTCGCCCAAGTAAACCGAACCTGGAATAGTCAATCGGAGTCGCTGTGACCCGTATGAAACATGTCGTTGTCGAACCAATCCCGGGCCTGAAATATACCGAATGTCGTAGAATGTCACAGCCCTGTAATAGTACCGCCCCCCCCCCGAATCATGTGTCCGAACCGAACCAGTGACCGAAGCAATACAGTCGGACCAAGGTAGCACCAACCCACGCTGGTCATGCGGCCCCGCTCTCTCGAAACACACCAACTGCGGAAAGGCTAGTAACCAGATATATCAGGTAAGTCACGTGAGCGATCTCAATTATCGGAGAATAGGGAGGATCGTTTAATCAGACTAAATAAATAATCCGGCCCCAAACCCATCACGAATAATTTAAACAGAATTTAATCAAATATTAAATAATCATTAATTTTCTTCCCTGTCAATCATTTTTAATTATTTTTCTTATTTCTTAATCCTATCATCAAAAATAATGAAAATAAAAATAATTCCAACAAAAATGAATTTCGATGGAATTCAATTAAATAACAAAATTTTCTTTGTTTTCTTCTTCTTTTATTGTTTTTGATTCCTTTCCCTATTTTTGATTCTATTACTGGAAATAACAAATAACGACGGTGATTCCATTCAAATTAAATGCCGAGGAAATTTAATAAAATAAAGAATATTCCGTTTTTCTCTTCGCTTCTATTGTTCTTAATTCCTTTTCCCATTTTTAATTCTGGTATTAAAATTAATGAAATCTGAGGCTCCATTCCCGCTCCAATTGTGCAAAGTAAAACGGGCATGGCAAGGCCTACTCCCGTATTCCCTTCCCGCGACTAGCTGCTTCGGGAATAGACTATGAGCAAGCGGAAGAGAGATGGGGCACAGCGTGGTAGACCCGGTAACTCCCCTCGTTAATTTGAGGGTTACTCTCAGTGGTCAGCACATCCAAAATTAGGGGTGTTGTGGGTACCCCTAATTTTCCCCGTCATGTCAAATAAGAGTACCGTCAAAATACGGTCTAGTCATCGGGTCGAAGACTCAAAACCGCTGATTTCGGGTGGCCCACTGCCTGTGGCCGCCCGACAACGTATCAACGGACTATTTAATACTCTTGATCGCATACTTAGAAGATGATCCAGTTGCCACGCACACACACACACACACACACGCACACCCTGCATTATGATCTTTTCGAAATTAAAATTCGATCGGATCATATCTTCAGTAAGATTTTCAGATTTTTGTGGAGGAGGGATTACCTATCTGAACTGAGGAATCAGCTAATATAGGGATTTTCCGTCACCAACCATACATTCGTGCTTTTTCCTGCAACCCTGATGTATGCATCATTATATTCTACCCCCTATCCGAACCCCTCCCAAAACCACCACGAGCAATAATTAATTATTGGAATGAAACCCCTCCATTAAGCATGTGCTCTGGGACGGATATCCACAAGCCCTTGATGCCCTGATACATGAGTGGATCTCCGAACCCTCATGGTAATTAACCTGTTTGCTTCATGGCGAAAGATTTGTGTGGACACTGTTGCCGTTTGTTGTTTCCGCACTAGGGTGCACCGGGTTTGGTGGCTATGGAAACGGTACTGTTGGGATATGGCCGGACCTGGCGTACCACTGTATGGGTGGAGTGCATGACGGATACGTCATGGGAATGTATAGGACACACACATGGAGGTTCACCCCTCTAGCTACTACCGATGGGTTGATTCCCACGGTTCCACCACGGAGCCGGATCAGACCAACGTGAACTACTGTGGTAAGACCACCTGATCGACTCGGGATTTGGCCATTGATGCATCGGAAATGACGTATTTACCGCACTTGTGCTATTGTTTGGTGGCTTGGGTCTATATGGATTGATCCCTATGATGCAAACGCCTATCACCACCCTATATGCAACCGCTTAACACCCCCTTCCCTACCCCAACCCCCCTTCCCCTGACCTCTCCCCTTGAACACGATTTACCTCCTGAATGTAACCCTAAGTAGGAACCCCAGTATGACAGAAACGTGGCTGGTGGATGGTGGGCTGAGACCATTGATAGGAATCAGTTTCTTGTGAACTTACAACCGTATTCGAAACCCATCAAGTCCCTGATCAATGCCATCCACCCTTCGATGACAACCCTGATCGGCCAAAAGGTCGTCGAGGGACTATTCCCCCTAATCACGGAAACCCTCCTCTTCAATGACTGGGCCGACCTTGCCTGGTCCTACGAGCATGAAAAGCATTGTGTGGACCTCATCTTGGAAGGCCACATAGCTAAAGCAGAGGAGAAGAAAAGGAACTTGATCAAGGGAAGCGAGGGGATATTGGGGAGAACCACTAGATTGGAGGAGACCCTCAAGAAGATTTGGGAAGTCGGCGGGGATCTTGAGGTTACGGACACTAAAACGGGAGGGGACGAGTATGACCAAGCGCTCATGGGGATAATGGGAGAGGAAGAGGAGGAGTTGAGGCAGCTCTTGGATAACCAACCTCTGCCCCCTCCCCCACCTGAGGGAGTGGGGCATGGAGCGGATCGGAACAAGAGCAACGGTTTCGTTCCCATTGGCTCTGCGCAGTGGCTCGAGGGTACGGTACGGCGGCAGCAGGATAGGGGATGGGTAGGGAGTGGTTTTAACAACCTGGCCCCGATTAATATCAAGGGCTGAAAATTCCTAGCTGACCTTTCGAAGAGTGAAGTTGAGGAATGCCGAAGGAAGGCGCTAGCGGGGACGCTGGACTATGCTAATGCTACCCCGCACTCTAGCGGCAAGCTCTCCTTCCCCACCTTGAGTGTGCGGACCCCACCAAATGTGTGTTTGCTAACCCTGTGGTTATGCAGAAAATGATCCCATCATCCCTTAGCCTGGACCTAAGGAATCTCCGCAGGGTGTGGAATGCAGGTCGCCCATACCTCAAGTGCAGATGCGGATACAGAAACTCCTGGACCTGTAACGGTGGACCGATCTGGTTCGATCAAGCGATCTGGTATTTAATGGCCAAACCAGAGATTGTGAAACCAGAGGCGGGATCAAACCGGGTCAGGATCGCGTTCCTTCTCCACCACCTGCGCAACTTCTGGAGGGAGCTTGCTAAAGCTTCCGTTACTTTTATCTGGATGAGGGAGATGATGCTCACAGTGTTGCGTAACCTCGAACGCAATCCTGAGCTTATGACAGTCGAAGCTCTTGCAGGTAGTAACTTCAAAGCACATGCTTGCCCCAGGATCTTGGCCAATTTGATTCTTCTTACCCGAATCACTCCCGGACTTCCAGCCCCAGAATTGCCCAAACCGAAGAAGAGGAAGAATAAGTCACCCGTCAATGCGAGAAACAAGAAAAGTTGCTCAATGTCCCCACGACAGCAGACCCTCTTGAACTCATTCAGAGTAGCAACTACCACCCTAGGAGTTGTTGCCGCTTCTTCGAACCCGGCAAGCGTGACTAGCAGCCAACACTCCACGGCCATGACTTAGGATCACCCTGTTTGCACTATGGGTGCAAGCGGCGCCTCCAGGAAACGGAAGAATATAGGTTAGGGAAATTGACCCCGACCCCCCTGTACAAGCATGCGAAGGATATATACATATGTAACGGTATATATGTATATATATATATATATATATGTGTATATGCATATATGGGTGGATATATATATATATATATACATATCTGCGCTTTGATTCACAGTGTGACAATATGTACGCACGCGCACATATGTACACATCCTAGGTTGCATGGAACACAAGTACGCATGCATGTGTGTGCTATCACGTATACATATATCCTAGAGCAGGAATGTGTGTAGATACATACAGGGGATATATATATAGAGATAATATGTAATGATAAACTTGAAACGAGAACTATCCCACCTATCTCCCTTGCCCTGATCTCCCTTCTCTTTCCCTTTCTCCCTCCGCCCTCCCGCCCCCTATCACCCTGCTGATCCCCGCACCCTCCGACCCCCCTTCCCGCGCTCTACAGATAGCAGGTGACTGGGATATCACCAAGGAGGCTATCGAGAGACAGGCTCACCGCCTGGCCGCATCGGAAAGCGAGGTACGGAACGCCTTCGACGCCCTCATTGAGAAAAGCAACCGGATCGTCATCACCATCCTACGCAACGATAGGGAGGAGATTGTTGGTCTCGAACAACCGGACTCGGCGCCACGATTGTGGACCAATCTCATCATGAACAGACTGGAGTCCAACCATGAGGCGGTCATTAATGACTTCATGGATCTTTTCCGCACTCATAGAAGGCTCCTTATTGCGGATGCAGTTGCGAATGACCTACAGACGCGCCCGCTAGAGCGGAGAATTGCGGAACTGAGGAGACGCAACCAATTGCTAGCCAGCACCCTCCACTCCTTCTCTGCCCTCGCGATAGCTCTTTGCTATATCGCCACCCTAACTATATGAAGAGTTGATGATGCTCATACATGCATGCAGGTCTGAAGCGGGAAACCACAACAGATCGAGTGAGCGAAAAGAACCGTGGCCTGCCGATCAAAGTCTGAGATCAAATCGGTGAATCCACTCCTTGGGTGGCATGGCGCTGGAGTTGGGATGACGTATTCCGGAGGGGCTCCGGGTGGAACTTGACCTGGATATCTTCCTACCCTGGCCACCGGCTGGATCCGCCACGAGCAAGATCCTCAAACCAGATATCTGGGAAGCCTAGAGGGGCTCTGTGCAGCCTGCTATACCCATCGACAACATCGTCATGGCGGACATCCTGACGTCGTCTCCGCAGATCACAATGATAGCCGGGGTCTCGCTTAAGGTGGAATATGAAGGGGTGGTGGTGGGGGAGATAAGGAGGTTTGGCACCAGATCGGAGGAAGGGAGGATTAACTGTGATATGAGATTGAGGGGAGTCTCTGGGGATGGGGCTTTCCCCGGGGAACGGACTGGGCTGCTCTGGCCCGTGATAAGGGCAACCATGAAGGATGTAACCTCATCAATAGCTGCTACACTAGACTATGGCGAGGATTTGGGGGGGGGCTGCTTCTACGGATTCGGAGGATTGTTCAGCCCGGGGTCGGATTTCTGGGGGAGAATCGTAAGAATTGGAGACGCCCTGTATGCGGAACCGGAACCTTCTGCACCTGGCATGGACGAGGCGTTGGCGATAACCTGTACGAGTTCCACAACGGCACAGAACGACGACCGAACGACAGCGGGTGATACAACGGATCAGCTGGAGGAAGCGGCACATGGCGGCAACGCAGCCTGATTAATGGGAGCAAGCGAGGAGGGAGCAGCGAAGGAACTACTCCTCCTGGACAAATGCATATACTCCCTACTCCCGGCTCCCTCCTCCAGCCCCCCTCGCCCCATCCTCCTCTTCTTCCCCTTTCTCTCCTCCTCCTCCTCCTCCTCCTCCTTTTTCCCTCCTCTCCCTTCTTCCTTCTCCCCCTTCCTCCTTCCCCCCTTTTCCCGTATATGGTAAGATCCCCGCCTATGCGCATATAACAACGTAATGGAGGCCCCTGGGCCTGATAGGAGCTGGAATTGTCTCAAGCAACGTAGTGTTCGAATGACCGGAATTTTTTGTTTTCTTCTCTTTTATTTTCTTTTCTTTTCTTTTCTTTTCTTTTCTTCTCTTTCCTTTTTTTTTTTTTTTTTTTTTTTTTTTTTTTTTTTTTTTTTTTTTTTTTTTTTTTTTTTTTTTTTTTTTNTTTTCTTTTTTTTTTCTTTTCTTTTCTTTCCCTCCTTTTCTTTCCTTTTTCTTTTCTTTCTTTTCCTTCCTTTCTTTTCCTTTCCTGTTTCGCCTTCACTGCAGGAATGTGTGGGTCGGATCGAGATCAGACCCTCGGGTAGAAGGAGATGGTGTAAGGGGAAGGACGAGCCGCGGAGGAAGTTTATACACATGAGATACGTGAATAGATTAATGGAGGCAGTCTCAGCCAGGGCATTAATCATTTCTTTGATGGCGGCTATTATTGGACGAAAATTCGCTAAATGGATGGAGATCGTCACCCTCGGTTGGACCTATAATAAGCCTGTCTCTAGGATGCTTTATAAACCAGCGGAAGTATTCCGAGATTTCGATCTGGACCATGGGAAGGTAACAAGGGTAGTTGTACCTGTAGCAGTAGATACGCTAGGTTCACTAATCCAGCTACTGGGGGGCTGCTTGAATCGGGGAGGATTGGGGAGACCCTGGGGCATCACGTGATCACCTTGGATTACACAATCTCCCGGTTACCACAACACCTTGGCCTGAATCATATTCTCGCCACAAAGCTAGACATTGAGGATGCAGCTAAGGAAGTTCTGAAATCTTCGATGAGGTAATGACACTATACAGTAGGGAATATGAGGTCCGGGAGGAAGAACTGTGCAGGGGTAGAATAGGAATCAAGCAATATTGTTTTAACAGATTTGCGGAGTATAGGAGGGGGCACAGTGATGCAGGGGTCATTGACCCTAATGAACATTTCCTTTTGCATGAAATCTCGTATATCACGAGATACATTTTTATCGCCTGTATGGATAAAGCGGCGAATACCCCAGTCATCATATGTAAGGATCTGGTAAGACAGTTGGCATTCGAAAGGCTATCCGGACCTAATTTTGAGAAACTCGAGCATAAGTCGGAACAGATAATCGAGATCATAAGCAGTAATAATACAGTGGATTACCCGCTGGGGCCGTATAAAATTCCATATCTCATGCCTAACTTCAAAAATCACAAGAATACTTTGAGATGGATCACTAATGTTAACCAGTGTGTATTTTCCCCTGTTGCCACCTTACGTGCCGGTGCTCTGAAATTGGTCAGTGAGGAGGTCCAGAAGTATTGTAAGGAGATGTCCCAAACAATAAAGAACCTACATGGGATCGATGTGAACCTATGGTGGCCTATTGACTCCATTAATGAGTATGTTCTGAACATACCTGAAAACATCTTCACATACTTCTCTGTCGATATCAGCCGATGCTTTGAGACGATCCCAACGGACGACTCGAAACATGGGTTTATCTCTACACTCTCATTTGCAATCAAGAAAGGTTTTGCATACAGATTGAGAATAGAAAAAGAGAAGTATATCAGAATTACCACCATGGAGGACGAAAGAACTAAATACGGATGGACTAATTCGAACAACGGGAGACCTGGGGAAAGAACGATTGGACTTGAGCAGCTAGTGGCAATGAATCAATGGCTGGCAAACAGGAATTACGTTCAATTCGGAGGAAGAATTTGGAGGCAGAGAAACGGCATCCCTATGGGCCTCCCCTGTTCACCCATCTGGTGTAATCTATACTTTTTTCGATATGAGTTCGAATGAATCATGAGATTGTTGAGAACTGGGAATAAACATCTAGCGGCGCTTTTCTTACATACATTCAGGTATATGGATGATTTAAACGTCATCAATAACACCAGCATTCGTAAGTTCCTTATTGAAGGTCACCCCCTCGATGAAGAAGATCCTATCTGGCTGTACCCCTCGGAATATATTGAAATCAAGGAACTGAACATTGACGACAAGACCGGTACATTCCTTAATCTGAAACTGAGAATCGAGACACCGGAGGGTAAGTACAGCACAGAGAAATTCGATAAGGTGGAAGAAATGGGATTGAAGGTAAACAGATACATTAGATTTGAGTCCAACAGGCCAATCAAGCAGTCGCTATCAATCATCCTTGGGCAGGTAGCGGTTGTGCTCATTGTCTCATCGGACCCCACCTCAGCTGCACGAGACATTGGAAGGATTGTGAACAGAATGAATCAAAATAAGTTTAATGAGAAGAGGTGTTGGGGAATGGTAAGGAGAGTGTTGAAGAACCCTGAAGGGCCTGAACAATACCACCCATTTCGATGTGCAACGGAGGAAGTCTACCGCATTCTACAAACCTCATTCAGAATGAGATACTAACCCCTGTTGTGTGTGCTTGTAGTGTGCCGTGTGTCTGTGTGTGATGTGCCCCTGGACCCTCTAAAGAGATGGACTAGGGTGGTATTTGGAAGGGACCTGTCTAGGACAGCTAGTGGGTGGGACACACACACACACACACACACACACACACACACACACACACACACACACACACACACACATATACAGGTTCCAAGGAGGACCAACTTTCGAGGGATGCAGCAGCAGAGAAAGGGCCCGAAGGAGAGCCCCGGGAGCATGCGGACCCAGGTGACACTATGGACAGACCCAGAACAGACCAATACCCCAGGACAAAAGCCCGTACCCTTCCGGGGACAGAGAGTGACCAGGCTTGAACTTGGGATCTACGGATAGAGTAGGCATATGCCCGCAGACCCACCCGTCCGTAACTCCCCGGGGAATGGAATGGAAAAAATAAGCTATCACCCTTTGAACCTACCTTTCACCGGAAGGGCGATAGGCCTCGATCTCGTGACCTATGAACTACGCATACGGATACCGCATCACCTTTCGGTATCACCGGATCAAGGGGATCAGGGCGAATCCCCTTCGAATCGGAGGAACTTTGCCAAGGTACGAACCCGGAAAAAACACACAGGCAGAGATCACTGCCTTCCACCCAGGGGGTAAGCCTCGTGCATGAGCAATTACGGGAGGGATACACTAGGTTAGGAGGTCTTGAACCTGGGATGCATGGATCAAACCAATTATCGCCCCAGGCCACCCTCGATACCACCCGAGGAACGAGGCGATAACCTGTTACGATCCCTCCCCCGTGATTTTTCTGTTTTTTCTATTTTTTTTGTTTTTTCTGTTTTTTCTGTTCCTTCTGTTTTTTTTGTCCCTCCTTTCGGCTCTTCCTCCCCTTGCCATTTTCTTTTCTCCCCTTCTCTTTTTCCTTCTTTCTTTCTTTTCTGTTTTTTCGTTTTTTCCCCCTTTTTTTCTTATTCCTTTTCCTTCTTCCACGTGGAGAAACAAGCACTGCCGGACCCCTCCACTAGGCGTCACCCGGAATGCGAGGGGATTTCCCGTATCTCCCGCAATCCCAGGAACTAATTAGTAATTCCCAAGGATGAACGGATGGGGGTAGGACTTCATTGAACCCCGACAAGTGGGCTCAACGACACCCACCCACCACATGCATACTATCAGTACAGGGAAGATACCTGTGATTGCCGATATGCGACTGATCTACCCCTCCCTCCCTTCCTCCCTCCCTCATGTTAACCACGCCCCCTCTACGGACCTTACTGAGTGCTCCCTGAGTATATATAGCGATCTTTCCCTGGATGAGTAGTAAGCGCTCGGTAGACGGACCTCTGGGGTACGGATACTGAATAAGTTGGGTACATCCTACGCAATCATACCTAGTGCAACTACGGTGGATCGAGATCCTGGAAGCGGACGGAGCCTTTCGGCGATGGCGGACTGGGAATTCACGACTGGAGCGGAGGAGGACCTGCCAATCACGCCAGAACCTGAGGAGGATATYGTGGCGGAAGAAGCRGTATATGGTCCTCAATCTCCTCTCTGTATATGTGTGTGTKGGTGGGAAGGGATATGGCTGCCTATGTTGGGCTGTGAATGGATGTGCTGTTTCGCAGGATTATAACCCCTCTGATGAGCCGGTTGAGTGGCAACGGCGAAAAARCTTTTAGGGGAAGCCACACCCCTCCTGCGGCGTTGTTCTATCCATGAAGATCGACCRAGCCCCCTTCCTTGTAATCCCAGACGTYSTGCCAGRCCTGGTTTCTRAGTACGCGAACTGGGTATCTATCCATCTAGTTAGCTCTAGGAAGTGTGGKTTTTGGGACTGCTCTGGCAGATTATCAGGCATTTTTTGCAGTCCGACGAGATTTTTTGYCATTGGAATYTTTTTTACTTCCTGATTGCAGTTGTACGTATTCTGCGTCTTGCTCTCAACCCTTCCTTTCATCTCGATCACAGATAGAGCACACCCTGACCTGGCCTTCTTGCGTACGTAACTTTATACATGTGATAAAAGGATGATGAGCTTCTGGCAACAGTAATAGCTCCTTCATTATTATTATTATCATTATCATTATCATTTGGGTARCGATGATATTCTATGCTACCCCCCAMCCCCTCCCCTCACACCCGTATTTGATGCGGAACCCTTACCCATGATTTTTGAATGATGTGCTCATGCAGTGATTGATTGCGGCCGAACTACCCTGTGACCATGATCTATAAGGTTTGATGGACCCCCTTCTCGGCACCCTCAGGTACGATTAAGACTCATGAACCAAGTATGCTTTCGAGAATACCCTGCAATAGGAATCTCCCTTCATCGATCATGCCGATAACCCGAAGCGAGTATGATAAGTGATATCCTGCCCCCGAATATTTCTCCTTGCTGGAAACTACAGCGTGGGCAATGACTACTCCTTGSAGAAATATTCCTCTACCCTGATACGAACAATCATGAGYTGYTGATWCTCCCCAGAATGCACCACCAGATCCTACCCACCCATTAGCTCTCGCAACCTCTTCCCTCTTCCTTCGCCCTGATCGATACCGAGGTATACCCTGATTGGACCTTCTTTGTATATAGTACGATATTATGAGGAAATGATGGCTTTTCATAATAATCCCTTTGCTCGAAACCACGTATCAACGTACTATTTAATACTCTTGATCGCATACTCAGAAGATGATCCAGTTGCCGTACACTGCATTATGATCTTTTCGAAATTAAAATTCGATCGGATCATATCTTCAGTAAGATTTTCAGATTTTTGCGGAGGAGGGATTACCTATCTGAACTGAGGAATCAGCTAATATAGGGATTTTCCGTCACCAACCATACATTCGTGCTTTTTTCCTGCAACCCTGATGTATGCATCATTATATTCTACCCCCTATCCGAACCCTTCCCAAAACCGCCACGAGCAATAATTAATTATTGGAACGAAACCCCTCCGTTAAGCATGTGCTCTGGGACAGATATCCACAAGCCCTTGATGCCCTGATACATGAATGGATCTCCGAACCCTCATGGTAATTAGCCTGTTTGCTTCATGGCGAAAGATTTGTGTGGACACTGTTGCCGCTTGTTGTTTCTGCACTAGGGTGCACCGGGTTTGGTGGCTATGGAAACGGTACTGTTGCGATATGGCCGGACCTGGCATACCACTGTATGGGTGGAGTGCATGACGGATACGTCATGGGAATGTATAGGACACACACACACACACACACACACACACACACACAGAGAGACAGAGAGAGAGAGAGGATTGCTGCACTGAATTACTGTTGTATACCGTAAAGCGAAGACCTGATAACTACTGGTGGTTTAACCTGACATTTCATTAACTTCACATTTCTTTAAAATCTTCATTCATTCTTTATGATACGAGGCTGGGGACCTCACTATTCCACCGCGGAAAAAACACCGAGAGCATTACTCAGCTTCCCTTCTGGGTCCCTTGGGGACAAACAATCATAGAAAGAAAATGATCCCGCAGCCCAAACCAGCTCACTCTAGGCCTTTGCCAATTCCTTTCTCCCTATGTAGCTAGGCTACCAGCCGGCCGCCCGGGTCACCTTGTTTGCCCCGGGCCGCCCGGCCGTTCGAGGACCACAGAACGTCCCAGCAAAAAAAAAAAAAAAAAAAAAAAAAATCTTAAAAAAAGTATGTGATGCAGAAAATTAAACTGAACAACTTTTGCCTCAGAGTCGCATCAAAATTCTTTACCAAATTTATAATTAAAAATACAATTAATTATTTTTCATCCCGCCGGGCAATTGGTGCTGGGCCACCCTGGTAGCCTAGCTACTTGCCCAATGTCTGCCCAAGTCCTTAAAAGTTAAAACTAAAACTAAAACTAAAACTGTTCTCCTTTTTCTTTTGGGCAGATTCAGCAAACCAGTTTCTAAATGCATTTCAAAGTTCAAACTGCGTTTCTGCAGTCATGGTTTGAGTTTCAAAATGCTTTTAAAGTCAGGGCGCAGTCATGGTTTGAGTTTCAAAATGCTTTCTGAAGAGGGTTAATGCAGTCTAGTCAGGACTCAGGGCCCCAAGTTTCAAATGCAGTGCAAAACTCCGCTTGCCAGGGGGGAAAGTAACACCACCAGGTTTGTACCTGCAGACTGCAGTTCAGTCAGGCACGTGGCCATTTTTATTATTTTTATTTTTTAAATCTCGGGTGTGTCCGAGGCAACTTGGCCATGGCCCGTCCACGGGACGAGGTGCTTTTTTTTTTTTTTTTTCCCTCGGGCATAGCCCTCGCCCGTGGCCAAGCCACACGGAGAGAAAAGAAAGAGGAAAAAAAAAAAAAAGGAGCATCTCGTTGCATGGCTGGGCAATGGTCGCCTCGACCACGACAAAAAAAAAACCAAAAAAAAAAAAAATCAAAAGAAACAGCCACGTGCCTGATGGGACTGCATTTACAAACTCGGCACTGTCGGCAGTGCGACTTTCCCCCAAAGCCGAGTTTCGATTGCATTTGAAACTTGGGGCCCTGACTAGACTGCAGAAACCCTCTTCGGAAATCATTTTGAAACTCAAACCATGACTGCGCCCTAGTTTTCTCTTTTTTTTTTGAAGTCTGACCTTTGCATAACTCAACTTGTATTCCAGGGGAGGGGCAAAGTCCCACGACCGTCTTCACCCGAATATAACGGCCGGTGATTACTGTAATGCGGCTGTATATGTACTGGAAGTTGCCCCAAATACAGCGATAATTACGGGGCTTTCTATTCGGCTGAAGACAGTAGCACATGTTTTGTTTAGTAGCAAGTGCTTTGTTTCATTTTGGATTCGTGCGACAGCCAGGACATCAAAAAAAAAAAGAAAAAAGCCACCTCTTATCTGCAGCTGTGAGATTCATGGGCTGCCCAAAAAGATCTGCTATATCAATTGTGTAGGGACAGGGGAGAGAGAAAAGGCGAAGAGAGACATGACAGTCGTAGCTGATCTGTTATCCAGTGGCCCAGCTCAGCTGGTTAGACAAGCAAGTGGCATTCAGGAGGAGGTTGTGGGTTCGAGCACCATCATGATGACCGCATGCGGCGCACTTAGTGCCAACTGGCTGTGATAGTTCTCTTGATACCCCTGTCATGTGATCTATACTAGTATGTCTATGACAAACATGGGTGTGAGTGCGAGCGTGGGTGGGTTGTGTGTGGTGTGTGGGAGAGTGTTGGCCATAGCGACGAATGCCACTCGACAGGGAGTAAGGGAAGTAGATGGGAGGAGCAGCTACTGGCAAAATGCGTAGTTTTATGTTTGTCTGTTTTCCTCTTGTTGTCTGTCCTCCCTCTGATCTTTTTCTAAGTATTTTTGCTTACCCAACTGATCACCCTTAAGTAGTGCCAAACAGTCGGTGGTTCCTCGTTTGGAGTGCCTACTGCACTCTCAGAGGGGCCACTCGGTTTGGGATGCTTGTGTTGCCTGTGTGTGATGACGGATGACTCCCTGTCTCAGTGGGTGGTGGGAACCAGCAGTCTGCAGGGTTCAATCGTGATGTGAGTAGGTTATGTGCTGCTTTGCTCCGTGTTGGATGTGTGGACGTCCTCGTCTGCGCTCCGCCGCTGCCCTGCTGCCTGTCCCACTTGCTTCGCATGTGGTTCTTTGCCGGTTGATGTGTTCACTGTGCGGTGTGTCTGTGTTGTTGGTGTTGCCTTGCGCTTCGCTGCTCCGCGGCCGTGCTGCTCATCCGCTGGCCGTGCCTTCCGTGTTTGCCGCTTGTGTGACCTGTAGGTTGGTTGTCTTGTTGCTGGGGCCTTGTGCTCCGCTCCACGGTTGCCAAGCTGCTGGTCCGCTCGCCCTGTCGTCCCCTGCAGTGTTGCTGCCTTGCTTGTGTTGTCTTGTGCTTCATCACACGGTCGCAGCGCTGCATTCCCTGCGTGCCATGTCGTTCCTTGCGGTCTTTTTTGGCATTATGCAGCTGTGTTGCCTCTACTGTGTTGCCTGGTGCTCCACAGGGTTGCTGCCCGCTGCTATGTTCTGCCTGGGGATAGTCTGCCTTATACAAGGGTCAAAGAGTTCATGACCAAAACGGAGATTCCGCAGATTGTCGAGGTTTCACCCTCCTGATGAGTCGGTGCAACTCCGATGAAACAATCTATCATCATGGTCTTTTACTTTTTTCGGTTGTTTGCTGTTTGGGACTTGTATTTTTTTCTGCTTGTTAACAGCGATTTCGTCAAAACGGACATTTTTAATTTTTTGTACGAAATTGAAAGTCCAAACTGCAGCCAAAATTTGATGAAATTTTGGGTAGGCCCTCGATGTCTCTGGACTCAGCCAGAGTCCAGATACATCCAGGGGGGGTACGGAGTTTTCAGAATGCCGTACCCCCCCGACGTATCTAGACTCTGGCTGAGTTCCGATACATCGAGGGGCTACCCAAAATTCATCAAATTTTGGCTGCATTTTGCACTTTCAATTTCGTACAGAAAATAAAAAATGTCCGTTTTGACGAAATCGCTGTTTGTTGGTTGTTGCCTTGTCCTTGTTTGGTGTGCCCGTGTATGGTCTGCCCTCCCGCCTCCCCCCTGCCCTCCAGCCATTGTATCTTTAGTATCTATGTTATGGGCACTCGTCGTCTTTTGCTTGCAAGTGCACTTGACTGCGAAGCGTTCGAAGTTCGAGCACATCTTAGGGAGGTCATGTTCAGTCTAGTCCCTGTAGAAAACCATGTCTTGGTGTGAAGTTGACAACTGGGGTTTACAGTATACTTAAACATCACACACACATACTCTCTCTCTCTCTCTCTCTCTCTCTCTCTCTCTCTCTCTCTCTCTCTCTCTCTCTCTTGCGCGCGCGCGCGCTGACAGAGAAACAGAGAGACAGAGGGAGCAAGCACTCTCACATAACTGCACGCCTATGCTTGCGGTTTTTTTTTTTTTTTTAATCAATCAATCAATCAATCAATCAATCAATCAATTCAATCAATTCAATCAATCAATCAGTCAAGAGATCAAGAGATCAAGAGATCAATCAGTCAAACAATCAATCAATCAATTTTTATTTCTTTATTTTGTTTTTTTTCCCCATTTTGATGATTTTTATTTTTTAATAAACAAAATAAATAAATAAATGGAGCTCTAGAGCACGAAACCCTCTACATCCCCATATTTGTTTTATTTTTTTTTTCGTTTTTTTTTGGGGGGGGGGTTCTTCACTTTGAACGGGACCATTCATACGGCCGTACGAAAGATTCCCTGTACCAGGCCGTATGATGTCCGGACGGATACACAGATTCTTGGAATGCAAAAAAATTGAAAAAATGCAAAATAGTGGTAACTTTTTTGTTGGGATAATTGGTGGCAATTTGGTGCAAAGCGCCGAAGTGGAAACCTCTTTGGTTTTTGGCGCCCAAAAAAACCCACACCCATACTATGCGCCCAGGCAGAAAGATCGGTTGGGATAATTGGTGGAAAGCGCCCACGCGGAGACCTTTTTGGTTTTGGGCACCCAAAAAAAACCGCGCCGCTACTATGCGCCCAGGGAAAAAAATTGGGCGTATTTTCATCCCATGCCGGGCCCTACCTGAGGCAGTTTTCCCTGGGCAGTGGGCCCCACTGGCCTACCGGCCCGACATGGTTTCCTCAGGCACAGGGTTTTTTCGGGCGCCTGAAACCGAAACTGAAAAGGTTTTCGCGTGGGAGCTTTCCGCCAAATATCCTTTTATTTCCCCATTTAGTCAAGTTTTTGAGTTCTGGAGACGCAAAACTATGTTGCCACCTGTACGCACCCTCGTACAAGTACAGATTCGTACTCCTGTACTTGTATGCTACGTGTACGCTAGGGGCCCCGTACGAGTTTTCTGCTTTTTTTTTTTTTAATCCGCTCTTGTTTTTATTTTGTTCTCTCAAATTCTAATAACAATCTGCAGATGATGCTCAGCACAATATTGTTTGTATTGTGCTGTTGCATAACATATATTGCTTTCAGAAGTTTTTTTGATGATTTTTTTTTTTTTTTCCCCTTAGAGAGGCGTACGAAACTTACGAGATGACGTACAGGTTCCCGTACAGGTGCCCACGTACAGATATTACCTGTACGTTCCATATGGAGAGGCTCTGTACATGTACGTTAGGTAACGGAGAGGCAAAAAAAACGGAGAGGCTCTGTACATGTACAGTTTTGTTAATTTAATCCAGTGTTGTTGCAGCAACAGTTTGGAATGCACAAAAAAAACGCAAAAAATAGTGATAACTTTTCTTTTGACGTAATTGAAATCACTGACAGGCCCTCTGCACACCCCTGTACTTGCAACATCTGCACTTATTACTAGACTTGAAAGTGGGCAGTGCCAACTTTTTATTGCCTTTACGAACTTGGATCATGTCATTGAGTGAGACCTGCCCGTACCTGCTCTTTTGCACTGAGTCTCCCTCATGTGTCTTTTTTTTCAAGTTTTTCGCCTAATATTTTTTAGTTTTTAGTTTTTCCCGGGAATTTTTGCCTTTTTTTTTCAAGTTTTTTGCCTAATATTTGGAACTCACGTTCTTATTTAAAATTTTAAAAAATTCACGTTCTTTCAACTTTCAAGTCATAGTTTTTTTTGTGGGGGGGGTGGGGGGGGAGGAGAGAGGGGAGAAAGTTGAGGACTACATTATATCAGGGCAAAAGCTCAGCGTCCAGGAGTCCTCACAAACAGCCCAGAGAAAAATAACACCGCACTGCCAGTCTGGGACCATTACCCAGCTTAGCCTTCTGTTTATCCAGTCCGAGTCAGCACTGGCATTGGACTGAAGGACCTACAATGTATTGAATAGGGGTCCGGAAGTATCCAGGTTATAGGGCCCTCTTTTTTTTTCTTTTTTTTTTAATTAAACCCTTAAGTAAGTGCGTAATATAGTAGCCTTATACTTGCGGCGCATAGAGGAGCTCTGCACCACGCACACGCGCCGCACTGCGCACAGCGCACGACACGCGCGCACGGGGTGCGGCACACCCCGAAAATAAGGGGTCAAGGGAAAAAAAAATGCTGGGGAGGGTTTTTAAAGACCCGAGTGGGATGTCGCGTCATAAAGTGACATAAACCACAAAAAAATATTAACAGAAATTTGATGCCGCGCGGGGCCTCCGAAAAAAAAAAGGGGGGAAGTTCGTTTTTTTGTTTGTGTGTGTGTGTGTGTGTGTGTGTGTGTGTGTGTGTGTGTGTGTG
>BFEA01000716.1:56439-66689 GCA_003427395.1 Chara braunii | reverse complement strand
AAAAAGAGAAGAAAGAGAGAGAGAGAGAGAAAGGTGGAGACCTATCTCAGAGCATACTCGAACTAAGCTTCACACCTCACGGTCGAACACCCGCATAATTTTCGTCTTTTCTGCATTTTTCGAGAGTGGTGAGCCATATAATTTTTTTTTTATATATATTTTTTTTAAATAGGCCGTAGATTCGACCGAAAATCATCCGGCTTGGAAAATGGCACAGATTCGACCGAAAATTTGAATCCCACTCCTTCTCCACTGCTGCAGCGAGGGTTCAAGGAACCAACCATGAATGATGAATCCAAACCAGGAAGCGGAAAAAAAAAAAGAAAAAAAAAAGCGAAAAAAGCAAATTGTTACTATCCTGGTTATTTCCCAAGTGCAAATTCACAATGAAATTGTGAAAGAAATGAAAGCACTTGCAAAGAGATAAAGACCAGAGGAGAGGTAAAGAAGAAGAAGAAGAAGAAGAAGAAGAAGAAGAAGTAGAAGAAGAAGAAGAAGAAGAAGAAGAAGTACACCAGCAAGACCAATGACAATTCCCCCTTCTCTCTCCACCTTTCTCCTTCCTCCTTCTCTTCACCAATCTTATTCTTCTCTCAATAATAATAATAACAATAAATGGATGAACCAGAATCAATGTCCGAAGTTCCCCCCTTACTGCTGACTCAACTCACAACCCAACAACAACAACAACAAGTCCACCATGGCTATGTCTTCCTTCCTTCAACCTCCTCTCTCAAGCATASGTCATGGCGGAMTACTGGAAGGCAGCTATGATGCTGCCCTGATGCCCGAAAGACAACCCAAAGCAGCTATGTCGCTGCTTGACTCGGTCCGCTATGCCTGACCCTGCCTCTAGCTGCCCTGGTGCACCGTTACCCCAACCGGGGCCTTCCAGATGCAGCGCCCAACAAGGTGATGAAGACGGTGTCCACCATAGCCAGGTAAGTGCCCTACCACTCTCCTACCATGTCCCCCTTCTTCCTCCTTCATCTGGGGTGCTCGCCATAGCCAGGCTGAGCCCCAGCAGACCTTCACCTCCAAGCAGCGCTGCCTCAGACCAGCGCTGTGCTCCAGCAGCATGTCACCAATCCTTGCATACCGCAAATGAGGAAGAGCTCACAGCTCTTCCTGAAGATATAGCAGCCTACCGGCCTCCTGGGCGGTGACTTCCTAGGCCAAGCGGCCTCCCAGCAACTGGTACCTCCTCCCTTTTGGAGGGAAACATCATTGCAGGCTCTGTTATTGTCCGCACAGGCCCTAGACCCRGGCTACTTGGACTGGTACCGGCCTACCTCTAACCGACCGCTACTGGGCCTCTAAAAATGCCAACTTTTTGTCTTCTTCTGCTCGGCCTACCTGCTACTTGAGTGTTTTTCCCCAGCTGCTCTAAGTGTAGTGGGCCTACTCCCCGCTACCGGCATGTTTACCCTCCTGCAACCCTCCAAAGTCACGGCCACAGGTAAGTACCAGCCCGGTGGGCCTTGCAACCAACAAGTACCCTGGCGGGTTACACACATACCCAACCAGCAAGCACTCAGACAGGCATGCAACCCAGCAGGCACGCACACACACACACATCCGGCAAGCACTCAGACAGGCATGCACACACACACATCCGGCAAGCACTCAGACAGGCATGCAAACCAGCAGGCACGCGCACACACAGACTTGGGACCACAGCAGAATGCGGGAATCACAGCAAGGCATTCATTCCTTTGGCAAATCCCAGAAATCAGCAGTGTTCTCAGTCTGTGTTTTGGGCGGGTCATTACATTACTCCCCTCTCGAGAGCGAGGTCCCTTCGAGCGCGTAACTCAGTCAGAGTCGGCACAGAAGGCGTCATAGGCATAAATCAAAAAGAGAGTGTTAGTGAGTCCGAACGGAGTGAGTTTCGCAGCAAACTTAGTGGTCTGTCCGTCAACAATCTGTCGTTCATATGCGTTCACAACACGTGGAACACTCTTTATCAGTTCTTTCCGGTCGATCCAGAAGAATTCGTTCAACGGGTGGTAGAGGAAATGAACTTTGTACTATCTGTTCCTTCCTCTCCTCTCGTGAGAAAGGATTCTGTCAATCTCATGGCCGCCGTCAATAGGGCGAGGTATCATAGGATCACGGAAGGGAAAAGTCTCATCATCAATGTGTGGGAACAATTTGGAGGCATGGAAGACTGGATACGTGCGCAGATGAGGAGGCACGTCAATCACATACGAAGGACCGAAATCATCCCCGACTACCATCAGAATCTGCCAAGGGCCGTAGTACAGTGGAAAAAGCTTCCGTGATATGCCCTCTTCATCAGAAAACTCGTATATTTTGACCCAAACATAATCCCCTACTTTGAACTTTTCTTCTTTGCGCCGCTTATTGGCATGTTTGATCATGGCATGCTGGTGCTTGTTCATAGCTGTTGTAACAGCTTTGAGCAAGCGTGCGTACTTGGCATTGTAGCCAGGCATGTCGGGCATCAGACCAGGTGACCGTTCAGGGAACAGATAGGAGAGGGGATTACGCATCGGCCATCCATACTGCAATTGGTTTGGTGTCACACCAGTCGCAGAGTGAATGGAGTTGTTGTACAGTCCCTTCACTATGTGCAATTCCTTGTCCCACGTGTTCTGATCTGGAAAAATTAGTGCGCAAAGCAATTGGATGACAGTCTGGTTGATCTCCTCAGCCAATCCGTTGGCTTCGGGGTGACGACCAGAAGTCCTGTTCAGTTTGATGTCGTAGATCTGAGATGTGAAGTCTTTCCAATCTTTGCTGATGAATCTGGTATCCCGATCACTCACAATAGTTTTCGGGACGCCGGACTGCAGAATGTACTGCAGATGGAATTCTTCTATGACAAGTTCAGTCGGGGTGTGAGGAGGGAGAGGAATCAAGTTCTGAAATTTGGAGAAGCGGTCCACAATGACCATGAATTGTGAATTCCCAGCCTCACTCACCTTTCTCATGTCCGTGAAGTCGATGGAAATCGACTCGCCGGGTCCATCGGGAATGGGAAGAGGTCTCAGTAGTCCATAAGGCTTATGCCTGTGAACCTTGATCCTTTGGCATACTTGACATTCAGCAATAAATTTATGAGCAGATTATTTCATTCCTGGCCAGTCAAATTGTTGCAGAAGACTTCCATAAGTCTTCTCAAAGCCAAAATATCCACTCCGACCGTGTGCCAGATCCAAGAAGTGAGTTCGGAGAGGCGCATGGTTGGGTACACACAAACGGTCAAACTTTCCGTACCAGCGAAATACAAGACCCTCACATTCATGAAAATCAGGCTGACTGTTGGGGTCAGCCTTGGGCTGCTCAAGGATGGGACTAAGGTCCGGATCCTTGGCAGTGTGCTCGACCAGATCCTCCTTTAGTTTCCTCCGGAGTTCGTACGAGTCCACAAGGCAAGTCAAATACTCGGGATGGCGCGACAGAGCATCAGCAACACAATTATAGCAGTCTTTCTTATGTTTTAGTTCAAAGTTGAAAACATCAATGTCATGCAGCCAGCGGGTCACAGTTGGAGAGAGGTCAGTTTGTGTCTTAATCCATTGCAAGGTCTGATGATCTGAATAGACCTTGAAATGGCGACCCAAGAGGTAGTGCTTCCAATGCGTGAGCGCCTCGCGCAAGGCGTAAAGCTCCCGCATGTATGTGGAAGTGGCTACCTTGTGGTTGGGCATGCGTTTGCTGTAATATTCAAGCAGACGCAGACCATCGTCATCATCTTGTTGCAGCACTACACCAATCCCAAACTGGCTCGCATCCGTAGTGACTACGAACGTGAGGTTGGGATCCGCAATGCGGAGCACAGGATGACTCACCAAAGCCTCTTTCAAGGCTTGGAACGCAGTCTCACACTTTTCACACCACGCATAGGCAACATTCTTACTAGTCAGGCGTGAGAGTGGGTGAGCAATGACAGAGAACTTAGGCACAAACTTNGCAGTCTCACACTTTTCACACCACGCATAGGCAACATTCTTACTAGTCAGGCGTGAGAGTGGGTGAGCAATGACAGAGAACTTAGGCACAAACTTTCGGTAGTAAGAAGCCAAACCAAGAAAAGAACGYAGCTCRCGTACATTCGCCGGTTGAGGYCAGTTGCGGATRACCTCAACCTTGGTTGCCTCCGGCTCAAGACCGCYTGCAGACAACCGGTGTCCAAGGTAGATRACGYTGTCCCTGCCAAACTCAGATTTCTCCAAGTTGAGGTGCARTTGAGCATCTTTGAGGACKTGCAAGACCTCCTCGAGATGCTTGACGTGCTCCTCCATGGACTTGCTGAAAATCAGAATGTCATCAAGATACACAACCACAAACCTGTTAAGTTGGTGGTGGAGTACCTTGTCCATGAGGGACTGAAATGTGGTTGGTGCCTTCGTAAGGCCGAAGGGCATAACGATGAATTCGTACAGCCCATCACGTGTCTTGAACGCGGTTTTGTGCTGGTCGCTTGGATCAACTTCAATCTGGTGGTAGCCAGACTTGAGGTCGATCTTGGAGAAGACTTTGCATCCAACGGCCGCATCTTACAGATCATCTATACGAGGCAAAGGGTAGGCATTATTCCTTGTGATTCGGTTCAAACCACGATAATCAATGCACATTCGGAGTTTGCCTCCTTTCTTCGGCACAAACAAAACAGGTGCGCCGAACTCAGACTCGCTAGGCCTAGTCCATCCACGATCAATCATGTCATCAATTTTTTTCCGCAGCTCCTCCAACTCGCCTTGTCCCATACGGTAAACGCAGCCCTTTGGAGGAACACTTCCCTCTATTATCTCGATTTTGTGCTTGACTGGACGCTCGGGAATTCCACGGGGTTCAGCCAATACCTCGGGAAATCGATCTAACAGATGGCGAATGTTCGCTGGGATTTCTGGTGGAGGATCATCCTCATCAGGGGAGAGAAAATCAGATTGGGAATTTACAGCAATTACAACCGGTTTCGAAATATTTGGTTCCACACTAGATCGATCATTTACAGCAGAAATAGGTGGAACAGAAATAGAAGAAGTAGAGGTAGAGTTACCTTCAGAGGTAGAAAATGCAGCAAAAGTAGAAGGCACGTGGAAAGGCTTTACAAGAGCTATATGTACAAACCCAGCTTCCTTTCGCCTGCGCACTGACCTGCAGAATTTGTTAGCACTTCGAAGAGTCATAAGGGACTCACGCGTCTCATCTAGTAAGACGGTACGCTCGTTCCCCTTGGCATCAAGTACCACGAACTGATTGTCCCCCCACGTGGTCCTTAGGCAATGAGCCTTTAGCCGGCCCAAGCCAATAACCGCGTCGAAAGGACACTTGTCCAAGACATAGAAATTCAGCTCGTGTGTGACAGTGCGGTCTTTGTCAAAGGTGATGCGCACACCTTTGACAGCATGAGTGGAAGTGACAACCTCTTGGTTGCCCACCTCAGTCCGGCAAGGGTTCTGCAGTTCCACTTGCTTCATACCCAGGCCCGCCTTACGAATCCCGTTCGGAGAGAAGAAGTTAGTGGTCGAACCACTGTCAATCAGCACGCGGATGTATCGGCAGTTAATGAGCAGTTTAAAGAAAGTCAGCTCCACGCTCCCTTGGACACGGCGTTGCTGCTTGAGCTGCAGCCAATGCTCCATGTGGGCGTGGAGGTTGACCTCTTTAGACTCTTCCCAAGGCTCAGTGTATAACACTTGGACTTTCTCAGCCTTGGAATCAGCGTTAGTTTGGGCTTCAAGAGCACGCTGCTGATCAGATTCAGGCTCCTCGGAGGGGTCTGCAACTGACTGCTCAGCTTCTCTTGTTGTAGAGAGTGCTGATGTCTCCTCTACAACCCTTGCCTGTTTCCCTGAAGACGATAGCAATCCTGCACAGCATGCCCAGGCTTTGAACAATGCAAGCATACGCGCAGTTTGGACCTTCTTTCCCATTCTTTTTGGCTGATGCGGAGGGCTTCCCAAGGCTTGGTAGAAGCGTCCTCCGGTTTCTCAGGGATCTTAGCATTTTTGGGAAGGTGTAAGACAGTTCCCTTACCCGAACCACGGTTANTTAGCATTTTTGGGAAGGTGTAAGACAGTTCCCTTACCCGAACCACGGTTAGGCCCCTTATTTGAAGCAGTCTTTCTAAATGCATTAAGTTTTTCATCATCATTTCGGTCACACTCAATGGCTGATGTGGAACAGCCCGTATCGGAGTCCGGCTCTAGATCGTCATCTAGAGGCAGATCATCCGCATAGGACTGATCGTCAGCCTCCCGATGATCATGCAATGCAAGCTGGTTGCTGCCTCCAAACAGTTTGCGTTGTGGTTTCCCACCCGCAGCGGGCGCCTTCTTGCGCCTGGCGAGGTCCTTGGCCTCTAGGTCGACTAGGTCCTTCATGAGCTCTCGCCAGGTAGCATGGTCCTTGATTGCTAGCAGGGAGAGGTATTCTTTAGGGGCCACTCCCATGACTACATCCATGCAAGACACGTCAGTCATTCCTAGATCCGGAGTGGTGAATAGACCAGTCAGGTGCTGTTCCAAAGCCTGCATGGATGACCTCCATGTTTGGCCCTTGAGGGCCTCAAGCTTCAGTCTAGCCTTCAGCGCAGCATGTTTATCCTGATACCAGTCAAGGAGAAGATCCTCAAGGGTGCGAACTGGGGTGACCTTCAGCCAATCAGTCAGGTCTATACGTGCATAGCCTGCAGCAACAGCTTGGAGCTCAATGTGGTTTCGTACGGACTCGGTATTAGTTCCCATGATCATACTTCGGTCCTCTTGCGGTGTCCGCATGACCTCGAAGTATGACCGCATGAAACTAATCCAAGAGGTGATGTCAGCCTTCCCGTCGTACTTGGACGGCAGCGTGGTCGCCCGCTTGTCCACCATGGGACCGTTGTACTGAACTTCAGTAAGGACTGTGGCGTTTTGGGCTGAAGTCCCTACATTTGGGACTGCGATCAGTGCAGAACTACCGGTGTTGCCGCTTGAGGAGCTTGCTCCGGTTCCTGCACTTACCGCAGTTCCGCTGGCCCTTGGAACGAGGGTTGTGTTGGGCTTAGAGACTGGGATTACAGCAGATCGAGGGTTAGGAGGGCGGGAGGCAGACAACTGGGACTGTTCAAGGCTAATTACCTTAGCCTGCAGCTCTTCGTTCCACTGCTCAAGTCCTGTCATACGAGACTCAAAGTCTTCCAAGGTCCGCAGTCGGACCAAGGTTCCTACAGCAGCAGCTAGTTTCTCCCGGAACCGGTCAGCATTAGTTTCCGGGATCCGGAAGAGAGCCACCTGATCAGCAATGTCGGCGGCTCTAGCTGCTGCCGCTGCCTCCCTTTCTCTCTGCACGGCATCATCATACAGTTTTTGAAAGAATGGTTTCTGGCTCTCGTCCGCTGTATCCARCATGGCCTGCCATTGGGCAGATGTGATGTTCGYCATGCCGGAGGAAGGGGTGTCAGTAGAACTCTCAAGAGGGGTCCGCTCTCTCCTGACGTTTGGACGAACACTCCTCTTGCCCCTTCTCACACTCTCAAACAACACACCTTCTCTCTCCCTTTCCTCTCTTTTCGCTATCTGCGCACGCGTTTCGATATCAGACATAGATAATTCAGGTAGAAGAAACAAACAGGAAACCACTCAAAGAAGAAGGTAAAACTCCTGGCCGGAGCGGCGAATCATTTGGACTGAGAACGTGGCACGCAGCAGAAGAATAAATAAAAATAAATGAAACAAAACAGCAGAGAGGTCTAATTTATAGAACGAGCCCGATCAGATCAAATGGAGATCCCCTCTTGTCTAACCTGACAGGGGAAATGTCAACACAATAAATCAGACGAAGAAGACTAATCTACAGCAATGGAGATTTCGAGGGGTGCAGATGGTCGCCGAGTCAGACGCGGGGCAATATGTGCTCACATGCGGTAAGGCTAGTCAAGATCCCCTTGAAAGGAATGCCCTTGCTGTCTGTATGTCCCCCAAATCCAGCACAGCAAAGAAATGCACTGGCGGCAACAGATCTGGGCCCAAAAGGTCCTGTCCCGTTGGGCCTGGTCCCACTGGGTCCCGAGTGGTCCCAAGTAGGTCGTGGACCAGGTCTAGCGAGACAGGGGTACCAAGTCAGTCCCAAACTGTCTCTACCGTACTGAAATGGAAAAGACAACTTTCGGCAAACACTTGCCCCTACAGCCGTTCAGAAATGAAAAGACAATGCACCGTAGAAAGATATGTCATTTAGCACAGATACATCATCCATCCATCCATCAGGTGAGAAAGCAATCCACATGCTCACACACACAACCAAGACCGCAGAGAAGAGGAAGAGAACCCAGCACACCCCCAACAGGCCATGAAGCACCAAGCAACCTCCCACGGGCTTACCTAGGTCACACGGCACTTACCTGTGAGGCCCGGCCTCCATAGATGGATAACGAGTCTCTCTCATATAAGTCCTCCTGACCCCTAGCTACCACTACACGAAGTGTCCTAGCATGACTAAGAGGGCCTTCCTACACCCCTCTTGCAAAGCCGGATCCCCCGTCGATGCCTGAAGACCAAAGTAGCAACTTGCAGCAATCCCGATGCAGATATGGCAGCCTCTGATCAAGTCTCCCTCTTGAGGGGAAGCCCAAAAGTCACTCAATGTCTTCCTGAAGTCCAGATTCCGGGTGCAGGTACCTCTCACTCTCTACTCCCTCTCGCTTAATCCAAACAGCCTCCTTTGTGTCTCGCCACCCCATACATTCACTCAAGCAACCTGGTTGGGTCCAATGTCGACCCTACATGACCTAACCAGGTGGGGGCAGCATCCCCATACCTCGCTGCCCCACTTTATCCTAACTTGCAACCCTAATCCAAGATTAGGTTAGCCCTAACCTAATTCGGAATCAGGGTTAGGGTGACTAACACCTCTCGCCAGCAAGTAAGTCCGCTCCGATACCAATTGTTACGATCCTGGTCATTTCCCAAGTGCAAATTCACAATGAAAGACAATGCCACCTAATTGCGAAAGAAATGAAAGCACTTGCAAAGAGATAAAGACCAGAGGAGAGGTAAAGAAGAAGAAGAAGAAGAAGAAGAAGAAGAAGAAGAAGTACACCAGCAAGACCAATTACAATTTCCCCTTCTCTCTCCACCTTTCTCCTTCCTCCTTCTCTTCACCAATCTTATTCTTCTCTCAATAATAATAATAACAATGAATGGATGAACCAGAATCAATGTCCGAAGTTCCCCCCTTACTGCTGACTCAACTCACAACCCAACAACAACAACAACAAGTCCACCATGGCTATGTCTTCCTTCCTTCAACCTCCTCTCTCAAGCATAGGTCATGGCGGAATACTGGAAGGCAGCTATGATGCTGCCCTGATGCCCAAAAGACAACCCAAAGCAGCTATGTCGCTGCTTGACTCGGTCCACTATGCCTGACCCTGCCTCTAGCTGCCCTGGTGCACCGTTACCCCAACCGGGGCCTTCCAGATGCAGCGCCCAACAAGGTGATGAAGACGGTGTCCACCATAGCCAGGTAAGTGCCCTACCACTCTCCTACCATGTCCCCCTTCTTCCTCCTTCAAGCTGGGGTGCTCGCCATAGCCAGGCTGAGCCCCAGCAGACCGTCACCTCCAGGCAGCGCTGCCTCGGACCAGCGCTGCGCTCCAGCAGCATGTCGCCAATCCTTGCATACCACAAATGAGGAAGAGCTCACCACTCTTCCTGAAGATATAGCGGCCTACCGGCCTCCTGGGCGGTGACTTCCTAGGCCAAGCGGCCTCCCAGCAACTGGTACCTCCTCCCTTTTGGAGGGAAACATCATTGCAGGCTCTGTTATTGTCCGCACAGGCCCTAGACCACGGCTACTTGGACTGGTACCGGCCTACCTCTAACCTACCGCTACTGGGCCTCTAAAAATGCCAACTTTTTGTCTTCTTCTGCTCGGCCTACCTGCTACTTGAGTGTTTTTCCCCATTTGCTCTAAGTGTCGTGGGCCTACTCCCCGCTACCGGCATGTTTACCCCCCTGCAACCCTCCAAAGTCACGGCCACAGGTAAGTACCGGCCCGGTGGGCCTTGCAACCAATACGTACCCTGGCGGGTTACACACATACCCAACCAGCAAGCACTCAGACAGACATGCAACCCAGCAGGCACGCACACACACATCCGGCAAGCACTCAGACAGGCATGCAAACCAGCAGGCACGCACACACACACATCCGGCAAGCACTCAGACAGGCATGCAAACTAGCAGGCACGCACACACACAGACTTGGGACCACAGCAGAATGCGGGAATCACA